>JAWWNH010000001.1:17182500-17480000 GCA_034641385.1 Darevskia mixta
TCACACATTATCACCTGAGGGAGCAAGCCGCAGACATCTGCCCTATTCCAATACAGCTCCATTTTGGGGTGAGGTGGAGAAAATGATATAACATACACACCAGAAAAACCTGTGATGAAACACATGGAATAAATATATTTTCTGGTTTAAGTTCTTTCCTCAACAGTCCCATCTTCTGTGCATATTGCTACTACTAGTAGTAGTACCACTACTCGTCCTTCACCAGCAGGTCCTAGAGAGGGTTACAACAATTTAAAATTCAGTTAAAACAGATTACAGTCACAGGAATAGGGTGGTAAGGGGTATTGTTCTCCAAAACATTTCCTTCTAAAATTATTTGCCTACCCTGTCTATATTATGTCCCTTTCTTTGCACATAAATAACATTTTTCACAAAAGGTCTGCTGTTTGCCGACAACCACATAACCTGATGGAAAGCTAATAATGCCCAAGGAGGTTTCATTTGATGAATTCTGTTACTATCTCCCATTTTTAATTTTTTCTTAAATATCTGGGTCATTTCACTGCTCTTGTATGTCTTTCTATGAGATGTTTCAAATAATTAAAATGTTAGGCTAAATGGTTAATTCCCCAATAAACAATCTCTTACAATATTTCAAAAACCCCGACTTTTTCTTTTCTTTCTTTCGTTGGTAAAGTATCATTAAACTACAGTAAGTTTCATTCTTCTTTTGTTTTTAAAATGTTAACTTATTAGTAACAAAAACAACGATATCAGACATTTACTGCTTTCTTTCCTGGAGTCCATATATATGCAGGTGCCAGTAACACAAGTTTGAAATAAGTGTCCTAATTCTAAGCTATACAGTTAATAGAGTTATATGGGGAGTGGTAAGAGAGCAGAGACATTGATATAATAAATGTTTACTGAAACTTTATTAAGCATATACCAGGGGAGATTGTTCTGATTTCTAGGGCATTTAAGGACTTGCTTGTTCTTGTGAAACAGGAGACAGAATGAAAACAACAACCAGAATGCTAAGCAGATAGATACTTCTGAAGACAGGAGTTCTGCCTTGCTAAAAGATGTAGCAGTACTTTTTGATTAAGTGTGCAAACATGCAAGTTGGTGTCCAGGTTTCTGTAACAGCAGACATTCTTGCTAAAGGGTGGGGAAGATCGATACAATTCCCTTATTCACATGGACTGAGGAGAGACTTTCAAACTGAATGGAAGCAGTCTAAACCTGCACTTGATACTTACTTGACTGGGTGTCTTCCCTTGGGAGTGACCTTCATGCAGTTCTTTTAGCATTCATGATCTCCTAGCTTTGAATCTTCAAGTTCTTCTTGTCCTTTCAAACTCCCCAGTCAGTATTCCATCTTTTTCATTCATTTTCTGCAGTCCCTATCTTAGAACTCAAAAGCCTATTTAGCATTTACATATCACTCCATATATTTTCTCTCAGTAATCCTTTCAACAACCCGGTAAAGTAACTTCGTATTATAATTGTCAGATTTGTGAAACTCAACTTTGTGAGTTGTGGCTGAAGCAAGGTTTGAACTGGAGACATCCTAGTTCTGGGGTAGGCAACCTAAGGCCTGTGGGCCAGATGCGGCCCATGGGGCTTATCAGTCTGGCCTGCAGACGGTCTAAGAATCAGTGTGTTTTTACATGAGTAGAATGTGTCCTTTTATTTAAAATGCATCTCTTGGTTATTTGTGGGGCATAGGAATTCGTTCATATATTTTTTTTCAAAATATAGTCTGGCCCACCACAAGGTCTGAGGGACAGTGAACCGGTCCATGGCTGAAAAAGGTTGCTGACCCCTGGTTCATAGCTCAGACTCTCGTTATCTTGGTAAAGAATTTGGCTTGGCAAAGCCAACACATGTGTACACATATACTTGTAGTAATCATGATGAGCATTGGATACTTCGTGAATTGCATGCCCCAAAGTTCCTTGCTGATCTAATCATAATCAGAAATTCAGTTTAGTTTCTGAACTGGAAATGGACTTCACTGGGAACATGACACTCCATCTGTTATGCAGCCAAGCATCAGCAGTGATGAAATAATATTGTGATACCTCCCTTATCTAGTCCCTCTTCTGGAATGTATGAACGGCTTGGGAGAGGGGCAGATTCATGTCTGATTTGGGTCAGATATGAAGAAGATAAGAAAATGTAGGAGTCTTGCTGCTTGGGAGATGATTGGCATCCGTCTGTCTTGGGAGATAATGGAGGAATGCGCCTTTGAGGGTGAGCTCAAGCTGTTGGAAGGTTGCAGCGCTTGCTGCAGCTGTAGAGACCAATGTGGTTGAGACATGTTTTGTTGCAGCTGGGGCATTTGAAGGTGCCCAATTATGCTGCTGCAGATGCACCATAGCATTTCTACTCTCTGTGCTCCTCCTAGCGGTCATTTCTCCTCTCAAAAAGAGACATCCAGCAAAAGGATGTGCGTAGTGTCAGGTGCCCTGCTCACCATAGAACTTGGATATACTTGACTCTGCAGAGTGGAGTTACCAGTACAGCTTAAATTGAATACCTGTCTTCTCTCCTTAATTTTAAAGGAATTTAAAATGAACAATTAAAATTAAGCCACAGCAAATGCTACTAAAACTGACCATTGAATCCCAACTGCATTTTATGACCTTGCCCTGCTGAAGCTGTCTCAACAAATTGAAGTAACACCTTTGTTGCCACTTAGCTTTGCTCTTGAAATGAATGGATAAAAGCTGCTTTTAAAATATGAATAAATCCTAGAAATTCTAGAAGTGTGGCATGACAGGGGTTCTGCAAGGACTGTTCTGTTTGCCCACCAAACTCAACATTTCCCTCAGTTTCTAACTTTTTCTTAGTTAGCTGTGACTAAATAAGTTATCTCAGCCCTCCAAGACCAAAGTGTTAAAGTGCAAAGCTGTCTGCAATAAACGGTTGGTTTCCTCTGCCAAGCAAGTGGTACATTAATTTTCATTGTTGCAGCAGGACTGGCTGTTCCATGGCACTCCTCATCTGTATTTCATTAAGTCACATTCTAGGGTGTAACATTGCAAGTTTGGAAATGCAGAAACAGTTCAAGGATTTGATTCTATTTGTTGTTTCAGTCCAACAGACCTTTGATCTGAAATGTTCAGATGTGCCAGGCTGTTCCACTTGAGCCACCTTTAACCATTGTTAGCATAATAATAACCCTTGTTATCAAGTTGTTTGAATTAATTCTCTCGCATTGGTAAAAGGAAGCTATAATTTCACAATACTTCGGAAACACAGTATTCACTGCAACAGAGAATGTGCCTGATAATTCACTAGCACCACTACACCCTAAGTACACGGTTCAGTTATTTTATGCCATTGGCTCAGCTTAAAAATAATGAAATAGTAATATAATGTGCTTATATAGGACCCCAGCATGAAGGTTTTTTGGCACTTCACAAATATAGCCCAAAACATATGGCAGCATTGCCTACAAAATTCCTGGGCTAACAAGTCGGAAGGGAACAGGAATAATCCCAACAACCCAAAAAGGAACCAGAACTGAACTTTCAATATGTTATATTGTAAGGGAAATATTATTTAAACATTAAATGTAAATACATGCACCACAATTATACCTACTTGAATAGCTTGTGAGACATTCAGAAGTCTAGAGGGACAAGAATGCCTTAAAATGATATTTTGCAGGGTGCCGCTGGCATTGGCCAGCATGCTGATTATACCACAAATCTGGAAAACTGGCAAATTTAGGGAAACTTTAGATGTTCTTCCAGCTATGTGGAAGGTGCTTATCTGTATGCAGAATGTTTAAAATTGCTAACCACCTGGCCAAGTTATGTGAGTCTTTCCACAGAATTGGCAGCTCTCTACGGGGTTCCGATTCCGTGGGAAAGACCTACATGAATGGCTCTCTTCCATGTGGGTGAATCATTTAATTCCCCTTGCCCCTGGCTGTATGAGAGCTGCTCATAAATAAGCAGTATTCACACAAATAAGACAAACCATCTCATAGGCAATAAACACGATAATTTCACCTCATCCCCACCTAAAGTGTGGTGACATCTGCCTTATGATTTGGAAGAATGATCCAGATTGCCTGGGACGAGAGAGACTTCTCTAGAGTAGTTTTATTGCTTGTATAGTCAGTCTCTTTAGCTATGCAACTGTAGGATGAAAGGGTTGTAAAATAGTTATGTCGATGTGACAGTCAATCACCTGTTCTAACCTCTCGCTGAAATAGTATATCTGTGTTGGGTCATACCACTTCAGATCATGGTGGGGAAGGTCTCATAACTGAATGTTGCTCCATAGTAAAATAAATAAATAAATAAAAGGGCCCTGCATAATTTTAGTTCACCCATCAATCAGGTATAAATAATATATAACAAACAATTCTGTAATAATATATCCTCAATTGTCATTTATTTTTCTTTCTTTTTTAAAGCTGAAGAATGCTAAAATTGGGGTAGAGAGTCAGCTCTACGCTTTTCGTTTCCTGCTAAAAATTGCTTCCCCACTTTTTGTCCACCTGCAAGCAAAAGACTAGAAGCCCCTAATTTTTCTTATTGAAATAGAAGGGACAGTAGAGTGATTTTAAGCAGACAGCTGACAGGATTGAAAATGGTTAAGCACATCCATGTACCCACTGCCCCACTGATCCTCATTTCAGCCTCTCATAGCTACTTTTGGATGGGCAGGGAAGGACAAAAAAATTCATTTGGAATAATAATGGAATTTCCAGTCCTATATAGTCAAGCCCTCACTCTTGCTACCTTTTTAGACTGATAAATGCCATTAACAAGTTCTTTGTTTTTCTTCGAGTGTTAAATGATGTAAGCAAAGGCTGCATTACACCAAATCCCTCTGAAGCTTATTAAAATTAGAGATCTGCCAGATTATTCTATAGCAGGTTAAGAAGCAAGTGAACCATTGGATCCAGTTGTTCAAAAATAGCATAGGCTATATATATATGTATGCAGTTTGTTTGTTTGTTTTCAGGGTCCAGTGGCAGCAAGGCATTGAAACAACTTTAAAACAAAAAAAAATTCAGTACTAATGACTATACTTGAATATATTTTGCAAATTACATGGGCTGGCATATTTATGGAAGAATTAAAAACAAGAAAATAATTTCACAATGGGCATCCTAGATGGTTGGTTTAATGATATGTTTACAGTTGGATTATATTTTATTATGCTGTTGTTGGTCTGGTTGAAGTTACATGTTTTAGAATTTTAGGCTTTTTCTCATCACTACTGTCAGTATTCCAGTGTTCTGGGTTATGGTTTTCTTCTGGTCACAAATCAAAGTGTTTTGGACCTATGAGGCCATAAATGACTCAATACAGCACAATAATCTGGGTATGAAATCGCTCTTATATGAGTGGAAGGCAATTCTTTGGGAGCAAGGAACCACCCTCCCCACCCCCATTTCTGCAGAACCCCTCATCCCAGTACAGCACCTGCATAATTTTGATGGGTGCCCTGACCCTTAGGAACAGTCTTTGGAAGGGTGCAGGAGGCTGCAGTGAAGACAAGGGGGTGATCATGTTTAATTGGATCAGACCCAACATCAGCGCCATTCCTTCCTGTTGCAATCTCTAAAATCCAGCAGAAGTGTACCGTTGTGGTTAAGAGACTGCACTGCAAATCAAGAAGTCCCAGATTTGAATCCATTATCTGCCATAAGCACATCAGGTGGCTTGAAGCAAACCACTGAGCCACAGCCTGCCATCTACAATATTGGAATAATTATACTGTTCTGCCTTAACAGGTTTGTTTTAGGGATTATAACAAGATAATGTACGTGCAATTTTCTGAAGACTCAAGTGCTGTAAAATGTTAATTATTATTTTTTCTCTTCACAATATTCTTCCTGGGCTATGTTTGGACAGCAAGAATGCTTTTAGAATATAAGAACGTAAGATGAGTCTGTTGGATTGGGCCAATGACCCATCTAATCCAGCATCCTGTTCTCACAGTGGCCAACTGGAGCCTGCAAAGTGGACATGAGCACAGCAGCACTCTGCTCACCAGCAGTTCCTAGCAAGTGATAATCAGAAGCATAATGCCTCTAACAGTGGAGGTAGAACATAGCCATCATGGCGTGTAGCTGTTGGTAGCCTTGTCCTCCACAGATTTGTCTAACCCTCTTTTAAAGCCATCCAAGTTGGTGGCCACCACTGCCTCCTGTGGGAGTTAGTCCCATATTTTAACTATGTGCTGCATGAAGAAGTACTTTCTTTTATCTCTCCTGAATCTATTAATACCATAAATACCAAGTCTTAAATATTATTTGCTAGGAGAGTTGCCAAACCTAAACTGGAGCATCTTTCAGGAGTTCTGTACATACACGCCTGCCTTTGTAGCAACTTTTTCTTAAGGGAGTGTGTAAGAGCTGGAAAAGAATGGGCTGGAACAGTAATTTATAATTGAAATGGTTGCACAAAACAAAAGCGGTAGGATGTGTTCTTTATGTGGAAATGTAACCCTTGACCAAATTCACACGCTTTGTGAGAACTTGAGAATATTCACAATGCAAAGCTTGATGACTCCCCATAGCTCTACTTGTCTGTACCCCTGACCAGAATAGAAAAGCTCAATTTGGAGACGTTCTTGAAAAATGAAGTGTTGGTGTTAAGCAGTATGTCTGATGTCCCTGCTTCCAAATATAAATATACAGAGAATATGTATCTCCGTTATGGCTGTTTTGTAAGTCAGGGACTGTCTTTTGAAGGAGAATGGATGCCTTGGGGTACAGCATCAAATAATGAAGAGCTGGCTAAAAACAAATCAACAAATGATGCATGGCTTTATTTGTGATCATGTGGCATGTTTTGTATGCATTGTGATTTCTTCCACATAACACATTGTGTTTGTCTGAGTGATGACATCTGATGCCCTCAACCACCATTGCAAATCAAGGTTTAGGCAGACTGCTCCAGATGTGCACTGTAAGATCACTATCCTGAAGCACAATGCTCTTCTATTCCCATCTGTAACAATATTTAACATTAACATGTCAGTACCCATTACGATGAAATTATTTCCTTTCTCATCCTCCTCATTGTCCGCAACTATCAATACTTTTTTTTGTAGTTGACAAAATATGCACCATGAAAAAGTTTTCCTTTTTTAAATCATGATGTGAAAGTATATTCTACTTTAGTAGTTTGTTGTTGTTGTATTATCTCATTATCAGTTAAAATACTACTTAGTTTTGTGTATTAAAAAATGTATGTTGTATTTGTTTATGCCCGATTCAAACGTACTGCTGTGGTATGATGTCAATGCAGAGTCCCAATCATTTAAAAGCAGCCATCTGCAACTTATGTGGATGGTTAATGTGATAAGTTCCTCAGGAAAGATGGTTCTCCTGTTGGTACCTTGCACATGATCTACTCAAACCAGGTTGTTGCTAGTTGAAGTGTCACCGTGTAGCATGGATGGAACTTCCCCCCCCCCCAAAGAAAGTTGTGATGCTGCTGTAATAAGTATACAAGAATTGAGCTACAATTGATTTTTGATTTTTCCAGAGCAATATCACCAATAGCTAGGTTTTTCTCCCCCATCTGTTAGTGCTAATAGGACTCTTGGGGCTGTTCAGCTGATATCTAAAATGTGGTTGAGATATTCTTTTTCTGTTTGTGAGGGAAAGGCCTAAAGATAATCTAATCAATGTGCAGCAAAGCAAGCTGAAGCCACTGAATTGCATATAACTTCTGATATTAACCCAATTCGGCAAACTCTATTGGGATGTTTGTTTCTATTAGGATGGACACATTCACACAGTAGTTATGTTAGTACCCTTTTCAAGTGGAATGGAATTGCTCACATTAGTCTTATAAAGTCCCGACTAAAAAGGGAAATGACATTTTGACCCTTCCAAAAAGATATGGCCAAAATTGACAACTTTATCAGAGAGGCAAGATGTGTGCTGATGAAACAGAGCATACACAAAGGTTACATTTGTGCCATCAACATCAGTAGCGTTTGAAAAAGCTAATCAGCCTAATAATTCTCAACATGGATCAGTGCAAACTGAACTGTTACTTTCAACTTAGCAGTATAAAGGCAATTTAAAGAAATCAGACTTACCATCTGTTAATGCTTGACTTTCTCTATAAGCCGGGATGACATGAGAAAATGATGAAGGGAAAAAGAATCAAGCAAAATGTATATGGGACTGGTTCAAACACTGCAGGAAAGTCAGTGCAACTTGGTACACTATTAGCCATATCCATTTCAAAGAGATAACAAAGGACTTCTTCCAATGCTTTCTGCAATCAGTACAAGGAAACTTCTGGATCTAAACATATTTTTATCTCAGCAGTATACCTTATCATTGTTTTGGGTTATTGTCTGGGGAAGGAGAATTCCTTTGCAATCAAAAATCTTGATCTTAAGAATTCTGTTCTTCACTATGCTCCTTGAAACATCAGTTCAAAACAGATTTCAAGAAGCAACTCTGAACAAAGCAAACAAATCCCTATCAGCCAGGATTTGGCTTCATTTGTGCCCCAGCTTTAGTACTAGAGCTTAATCTTGAAATGTGTAAAGTGAGATACATTGCCTAGATATCACTTAAAGAAGAGTAGCCTCATAGCCATTTTAGCATCCTTTCCAGATTGTTTCTCCTTGGTTTCTTTTTCTATACAGGCCTGTAGAAAAGAATCGGTCTTTCCAACAAATTAGTCCTGCTAAGATAATATAGCACAGTTGTCCTGTTAAAAGATTTACGTGGCCAGTTAACTTTTTACAGCTAGGACTATATTATGAAAGAATCAATTGGATGTTACCAGTTTTCAGGTCTAGGTTCTCTCTCTCTCTCTCTCTCTCTGTGTGTGTGTGGGGGGGGAGGGGTATTTGATCAGTTCACATTTTAATGCAAACCTTACCTAAATCACAACTCCTGAATCGATAGGCAAATTGCAATGTAGCTATTTTTCAAAATGTGCACTTGAATTTTGCAATGCAATTATTCAACCACAAAATGCATATATAGAAAGGTTTGGTCTGATCATATGCAGAACACCAATCTCTCACCACCAGTAAATGCATCTGGGACTGGAATGATTTTTAGGCACCATGTGTTAAATAATGCTGTCAACCTTTGAACATTATCTGTTTCGCTATATCTAACTCATCCTTTTTCTTCACAAATGCAAGTCAACAGCACACCTATTTCTAGAGTGCCGTTGCCATTGCTGATCAAAATGTTCTGCCATAAAACTGACCCAGTTTATTTTAAATCTCCTGAGAGGTTAGTTTGAATCTATGAGGATCCAAATCTGTCCAATCTCTTCCTGGTGAGTCAGACTGCTTGTCTATGCCATCATAGATGGCCTTTATCAAGTCTGATGTACCTGTATGCTGTCATAGTTCCTCAGTTCATACAAGGTCATGAACAGAGATTTTACACTTATGTTATTCCACTGTACTTTCTGTATACTGTGTCTTCTTCATCAACTAATGTTATTAAGGCAGCAAGGAGATCAATGCAGTGTAAATGCACTAGAAGGTGCACTGGATTGGTTTTCCCAGTGCATTTGCACCCCAGTTACTTCCCAATTACCTTTCCACTCCCAGTAAGCAGCAGCAACTCAGCTGTCAGGAGTGGACGGGTGAAATCCACCACCCCATCATGCTGTCTACTACTGAGTATTGACCAGGAGGTTCTGTTAAAATAAATAGTGAAGAAACACCGTGGATTTTACAGAGAAAGTGGGAGGGAATGTTGAAATTAATGGGTAAAATATTGGGGAAAGCCACTTTACAGCAGCTATTCAACCTCAGAAATGGTCAAGGAGGGGCACAGAAAGATTGGTAACACTGTGATGGGAAAAGTTATGTCAGCTGATATTCTGTGTTCCTTATAACTAAAAGTATCCAAATCTCCATTTTGAATGGGGTTAGCAACACCATTCAAGAAAAATGTCTCAATCGCTTCATAGTTAAATTTTGTAGTTCTTCTGCCTTTAGTTGACATTAAGAGAAGTTTGTAATAAAATCTGTTAACTCCTTTGTGTGTAAAGAAGGAATAGAGGAAAAGGTAGCACTATTGTGATCTGCAGTTTTGTATTCATGCCAGTGGGGCTTAATTTCATGCAACCTCTTTATACAATAAAATCAACTCAATTCCAAGCATTCCATACATAAAAATGTGGTATATTTAAATATTTATCCTGTTAATCAGTCCATCAACAATGTCTCTTTAGGTCTTTTCAAACAAAGTAATACCATAGTAGACGATTTAGAAATAAGAAAATGGGGGGGGGGGATCACATAGGAAATAAAGAGAATAAACATGAGTACCTTAAGGTAAAACCTAGTGAGGACTCCTTTATAGTTCTAAACCTGCTGGTCCGGATAATGATCAAAGGCTATGAAAGTTCTCATATTCTATACTACTTAGCCATGCCTGCTTAAAAAACATCTAAGGGGAAAATGCATCAGAAATGCATTTCAAGAGAGGTAAACCTCTGGGTTGTTTTTTTGCTTCTCCCTTTTCATAATACCAGAATTTAGGGTCACCCAATGAAACTGAATTCAGAATAGGCAAATTCACACAGCACATAGTTATGGAATGTGGTACTACAAGATGTCATGATGGTCACCAACTTAAATAGATTTGGAAGTCAAATTCATGCAGGCCAAGCGGATCCCCTGGTCATGAGGGATCCAGCCAAGAGGGCGCCCTGTGCATGCCAGCCTGTGTGTTTGTGTGCTGTGTGTGTGTGTGTGTGTGTGTGTGTGTGTGTGTGTAAGTGTAAGAGAGAGAGGGAAAGAGTAGCAGGGAGGGACCTGAGAGACAGGCAGCCATCTCTCAGCACCTGACTGTCATGACTGCTCGATCCAAGCCCCCCAAGAGAATATCAGTAGGAGCCTGTCCCCCCTCTCTCTCTGGCTACCTCCCCTTCCTCCCCTGGTGCACCACCTCTGCAACCCCCTTCCCCTCTCATTTTCCATCCAATGATCCCTCCCCCCCCACTACCCTTCTTCCCTCTTTTGGGTGACTCCCTCCAGGAAACAAGGATATATTTGGCCCAGGGAGACCCACCTTTCCTTCAACTGGGACTTTCCCCCCCAAACAGGTTTTCCTCTTGCTGCGATTTCTGATGCTCGCCCTTCCTTTCTCTGCTGCTGCATTCCCTTGCCCCCACCCCAGCCTCTCACCATTGCATGGCTTTTCCATTCCTTTGCCTCCTGCCTCCTGTCTGGACACCCCCACCCAAGCACCCTCTCGTCCTCCTCCAGACCCTCTTCCTTTCCTTCCCTCTTTCTCCTTCTGCCGGCATCCCTCTTCCATTCTCTCCCTTTCTCTGCTTCCCAGACTCCCTCGTCCCCTCCCCAGGGGAAGGGAAGAAGCAGCCAGGTCTCACTTTGGAAAAGCAGTGCCAGGGCTGTGGGAGCATATAAGAGCCCTTGGAAATCTGGCAACCTTATAACAGGTTTCCCTGTTGTGGTGGCCAGTTGCTCTGCAGCATCCTCTGGTGTCATATTTTAATAAGGCATTATTAACGTTATAAACCACGAGTGTAGATCCGCCCTCAGTCTGTAAGATTCTGAACTGAGATTCTGAACTTGTTCATGAGGTACATGTGGTTCTTCCTTGGTGGATGGAAATTCTTATGACCCTCCACCCCTGCTCTGGAAGTAGCTTTTGTTGTTATTGCTATGTTTTTGTACACCTGGTTTTATATGGAAGTTGCATGCCCTAGACTGGAATGTATGCGTACAGAATTTCCCCAATGTTCTATCATAAGAGAAAACAAAGGAGCCCCTGAGTTTATGGATCACTGCATAAACATTCTCATGCACCGTTTCCCCATTTCCTTCTTAAAAAATTAATTTACAGCAGTAAGTGTTTGGTATAGAAGATGGGTAAAACGTATTAGGCTCAGTCACAAAGGCATGCTTCTCTCAGACACCGCCTGTTTATGACTTCAGCATGAATCGAATCAGTTTTCTTTTCCTTGTGATAATTAAGAGTCACCCTACAACAGTTAAAAGTGATAGTGCGTAGATCTAAATTCTGTGACATCAAAATATATTTTTTAACTTACCAACAGTGATGTAGTGATTAAGTGTCTATCAACCTTGTTGAAGCCTTATGCATTAAGGCTGGACAAATCACTGTATTTCACTTTTGCCTTTTTTTTTTTACCCATAAAACTATTCTATTCTGTTTCTACTTCCATCTGCAATTGGTTTGAGAAATGTGGATTTTAAAAGACATATTTCTCAAAATACACATTTTTGGATACATATTGAAACATTTTTGAGTCAAGAACTGCCTTGGAACACAGGAAGTACAAAAGCTAGTAATTAACTCAGCTGTAGTCCAGACATTTAGTCTGGGTGGTGCAGATCAAGCCAGTTTATATCAGAATTTAGAAAGACTTCTAAATTCAAGCATCCAAGAAGCAAATTGATAGCTAGATAGACAGACTTCTTATTTAGGCTACTCAACAGCAAGTGGATTTATGGTATATTTTCAAGAATTGGTGTGAACGCTATTGGTGTACTATTGAACCAGGAAAACGTGGTGAAGGAGAGAAAATGCTGTTACT
Source organism: Darevskia mixta (assembly GCA_034641385.1). Taxonomy (NCBI): domain Eukaryota; kingdom Metazoa; phylum Chordata; class Lepidosauria; order Squamata; family Lacertidae; genus Darevskia; species Darevskia mixta. The sequence continues at coordinate 17,195,028 of JAWWNH010000001.1, forward strand.
ACCAGTGTTCTGATACATATTAATATAATTTGGGTGTAAAAAAAAGCGTTGAGTCAAATAAAATAGCTTCGTTATTTTCATTAAGAAAACATAGACAGGAAACTGTTTTTCCTGAGATAAGTGCATGCCTTTCAGGTCATTAACTCTTGAAAGAAAGGAGGCCTGGATACTCCCTATAAAGATTTATCTCTGTGATTGCAGGGCATTCAGATGTCTTAAGCCTGAGTTTTAATCCCTTGCAGCTACCTGGCATGGTGTCACCCTTGCATGTTACTTCTAAATCTTTATTGCTTTCTACAGTTATGGTGCCATTCCCGCTGGAATCAAGCTTACTCGCCACATTCGTTCCGACATTCTTTCACACTTCATAAGCCTCCATACCATCATTAATTAGGAGATATTTCCTCCTGAAAGTCCCCTGTATCTCCCTGATGGTGCATGAAGAGATATATCTGCTCTACACCAAATTGCTATATGTCTCCCATTGGTCATTATCATTTTAGGACAAGTAAATTGGCTCTAATGTCTGTGGCCATGGAAGGAGGAGCGTAGCTTCCCATACAGGAAATGTGTGTGTAACAAGAAAGCAAGAGGTGCCTAAGAACTTCTGAGTGAGTATGCTTCAATGGCTGTATTTTGGATTCTACATGCATGCATACATACATACATACATACATATATACTTTTATTTGTATACCGCCTTCCCACAGTTCAAACCGTGCTCCCAGCAGCTAACAACATGGGGAAATAATACATAACTACAACATAACAAAAGTAGTCATAAACAAGAAATAAAACATTAAAAAAATACACAACCAAATGGAAATCACAAATTCTAAAACAAAGATACAAAATAAAAGAAAGATATGAAATCCATCAGCATCAAACACCCCCAAACAACACCCCAGCAATACGTAAAAAGATTCCTGTATGTGATATATATATATTTGAAACACATGTGAGATACGGTATGTATGTGTATATGTGGTACATGTATCCCTATGTGCGATATATACAGTATGTGATTAAAAGATCAGGTTCTTCCAGGGAAGGGGAAAGAAATAATATATTTGTTTAGCTCCTCCTGCCCCTTTCTTTGTTAATAAATAAGAGTTTATGTTGGAGATGATTAAAACTTTTCTTTTTGCAGACGGTCTCGAGGCTTTATGCATAGGTTAAGGGCCATGTAAAAATCTCAGCCTTCATTTTTGAAACCTCGGAGACATTTGTCTGTGTTATGTGTTTTCAGCCCCTTAGGGAGATTCTCTTCCATTTCTTTTTCTCTCTGCAGACATGATGGGACATTTTTCTATGTATATCTGAGTGGTATTGCTCAGAACCGTATCCATTCCATCTACCTTCAACTTCACCTGAAGGGCAAAAAATCCCTAAGATCTTGACACAATTCTGATAAATACATGGAATTATTAAAGTTGCCATCTCAGCAGAAGAGGATTGCTGCTGCCTTTGTTCTCAGGGGGAATACATATTTCACCCAGTAGCAAGACACCCAACTGCTCCTACAATAATACTAATACTAATAATAATAATAAAAAAGAAAAACTCTCTGAAATGCCTTCAAGCTAATAATCTTTGAACATAAGCCTTTGTTGCTGTTACAGGGACCTTCCAGATGCGAGTCAGAGAAACCTTTTTTTCCTTTCCCTCCCCTTCCACCTTGCACAAAACAGTGTTAAGCCTGTCACTGCTGACAGTAAGGTTCAGTGATCTGTCAACATTCACCCCCTGATAGAGACAGCGAGAGAAATCCATGGCTCTAGAGAGTTCAGTGGAGACCAAGCAGTATGTTTGCAAAAGAGCATTTTTATATGTTTTCTTGTGACAGCAGTAGTTCAACAGAAAATAGTTGGAGTGTGCCAGCGAGAAGGTGGGGGGAGGAAGACAGTAGTAGTAAGTTAGGCTAGCATGACATGATGGATCTGGACTATGACAAACAGAATTGGAAAAAAACATCCCTGGGGACCAACTACACCAGGTTTGCTGAATTGTATTTCGTGATTTCTTACTGTGCAACAGTGCTTTTTAGTGTTAGACTGACTGGGCTTCAGAATATTTTTAAAATTGTACAAATCAAGATCCATGTAGCTTAACAATGAAAGATGTAAAAGGTTTAGGAGTTTGATGTATTGAAAGGCATTCTGTATTCCCTGGCGTAAGTATTAAATGTACACTTTGTCTGTCTGATGAATTTTAAATCTTGGTGGAAGGCAGCACGCGCTGCGGTAGTTTAGGGGGTATAAAAGCCTTGCTCAAAAGGGAGCGCATCGGCCGCAAAGTGCTCTGATTTAAAGATAGAGTTTTGCTCTCTACCTTGCCTTGCTGTGCCCAGGCATTCCACTACCTATGAGGCTGGGTTAAGCAGGATGCTAAGGCCACAACAAAGTAGGGCCCAAGTCAAAATAGTATGCTGTGGGGTAGTATAATTATCGATGAAAATCCTTTAATGAACTCCATGCCTGCCGTGCTTCTTGTCTTACATATACTCATGTTTTCTTTCTTATAATGCAAGGGGTAAATGATTTGAGATGCTGGGGATCATGTAAGAAGATACTGCCAGATGCTGACTTTAGGGGAAGGACTGGGGGAAATCCTGCGTTGAAGTTAGTGGGGAATTTCCTCCCCAAGCAAATACCGACCTCTGGGGATAAATTTTTCTTAGGATTGCGAACGGAAAGAAAAGGGTTAAAAACCCTTCCACTCCTGTTGCAATATTGGTAATCAACCCCCCTCCCTGCTTAGGCTATTCTGATTTACCTTCTATGTGAGGCTTCTCTTGGGCTAAACCTCTTAGCAAGTGCTTTGTCAACAGAGGGCAGCAGATCACACTTCTCTGGGTGTCTCAGTTCACCTGGAGCCAAAAAAACCCTAATTGATAACTATTTTACAGAGGAGGTTGAGAAGGCAGATTTCCAGCGCTGAAGCTGAATTCCCCAAGAGAATAGGAATAGGGGCTGATAGACCTGGAGTCATCAGATTGGTTTGGAAGAGCCATAATTGGTTCTTCATAATAAACTATTGGTAAAGTATTTATTTTATTACATTTACATCCTGCCTTTTCTCCAATGAGTTATCTTCCCAACAACCCTGTTTGGTAGGTTAGGCTGAGAGGGACTGGCCCAAATAACATATCATCTGCATCTATATATGATACCTGTTTGCTCTTGTGGAGGCAGAGCATGAAATGAATCAATACATTCTTCTCCTTAACTTTAGGTTGATGTATTAAGGCTAATTAATCTACATGGCTGTATTTTTTCATTCCCTTTAAAGTAGCAATTTTGCAGTTCATCATCAGAAACCTGATCTGTTGCAGGCCTAACCCTTTCTTGAGAAAGCCATTTGTCAAGAGAATCCACAAGGAATACTATACATTTGAGGCATTGCAAGGCTTCAAGTCATTTCCTACCCTCATCACTAACTTAAAATAGCGTTGAGCCAAAATGTGGGCTCTCCTTTTGCATTTCACCTCAGCACTCATTTGAACTCATTTGAATCAGTGAAGGAGTCCATTTGGAGTTCTGTCCTATCACAGCATAGATTCATGGTTAGCAAAATAGATTAAAAGGGAAATTAGACTTTGACCATTTTGCAAAGTTACATGGAACATACTTTGCTTTGAGTTTTCCACTTTCTACAGAGGGCACCATTTGGGGCCTGTAATGTTGTGCCTGCATGATGGGATCCCTGATATATTTCTGAATGCACTACACAGTTAGAGACTTATTAGAAGCATTGAGTTGCTTTTCCTTCCATGACCCTCACAGTTTAAATCTAAAAAGGTCAACCAAGAGATTTTAAATAATTCTACAGTCTGAGAGGGGGATATCCTAGTGCTGCTGCCAATTGATTTGACTCATGCTATCAGTCATGGTGCTGCCAATCATGTAGCTGATACTTGTCAGGTTTGTCATGCTGCCAAGCACCAGGTCTAAAATTGACAAGGGATGTATAAAGTCATTGAGGCTCTAAGTCACGTATGGTTTGTGTGGTGGAACAAATACTTCTGCTAGAATTTTAAAAGGGGGGGTTCATATTCATGTTTCACTATTTGTAGTCTGAATCAGTATTTCAATTAGATTGTTGTATTGATTCACACACTTCAGTACTAAGAGAAATATAATTACCCCTATTTAAAAAAGCATTGTCCCCAAAATGCATATATTTCAAAAAAGACTTTTGCCACTTGTTGAGAAATAATATAGTCTAGATATGAGGGTCAAACTACTTCAGTATGCAGAGTTTAAACAGCTTCCAGGGTTAATTGTTTTTTTTCTGTTTGAAAGGTTTATACTAATACATGCTGTAGGTAAATTACAACTATTCATATCTCCTATTGAATATAAATTTGTTCATTGAAGCTTCATTGAAAACTGGCATAGGACAGTACACTCATTTATGCAAAACAGATCCTGCTAAATGGAAAGCTTCCATAAAACAATGAAGAGTCTTGTAGCATCTTAGGAACCAGTCCTACGCCTGCCACCCTGCCTGGCAGAGCCTTACAGAGCAGCAGGGCCATCTCCACATCCCCAACATTGCTTCGCATGGAAGCCAGGGCAGAAGCTGCAGAACAGGCTCTGACAGCAGTGGGGCTGGAACCTAGATTCAGTGGATCCTGGTCTAGCTCAGCCTCACTTCCAGCTGCCTGCACATTCAGCAGGCAGAAGCTCCATACCAGTTTCAGCTAATTCACATATATTACCAATATTTTGTATAAATTGCACGCACAATAAAATGTTTCATTACAAAAAAGACTTGCATAAGTGGCATTCAGGTGCCTGTAAAATGTCAGTTATGCCCACAGGAATTCATACAACTCATGGCACAAAGAGCTAAATATCAACAGGCTGCTAAACTGTCTTTCCCCGATGCCTAAGTGAGGGAAACAAGACACTGTATTCTTACTGTATGGGATATAACTCAGTTACCTGTTCTGCATCAGGTGGCATTCCCTCTGAAGAAACAAATTCATAGTCCGGGAGTACTCCTTGATCCATCATTGTCATTTGTTTCGTTTCTGTTTTTGCTTTTACAATTTCAACTGATAACTAGCTTGAGACATTCCTAGGTAGTGATAGCTTTGCAATAATGGTTCATGCATTGGTAACCTCATAACTGGATTACTGCAATGTGCTCTATGTGGGGCTGCCCTTAAGTTTTGTCTAGAAGCTGCAGCCAGTGCAGAATGCAGCAGTCTGGCTCATGACCCGGGTTGCCTTCCATCAACACATAACACTTGTGGCCCTCCAGATGTTGTTGAACACGACTAAAATACACAGACCAAATGGAAACAAGAAAACAAGCTTTATATAAACACACCAGAATTGAAAACAAGTATAAAAGCAATAAAAACAAGTAAAACAAATTTAACTAAACAATGTGTTCGGATAGGCTTGCTGAAACACGTTTATAGCGAATTTCTGGAGTCTGGTGACTCTGTTGAGGATGCCGACACCAAGGATAACTATGGAAGATCAGGGTTTGCTCTCGTTTGGGGAGAGCCTCTGCATTGCAAAAGATTGCTGCAAAGAGCCCTTGTGTGTTTCCAGAGGATGGGTGCATGAGACAGAGCCAAACACAAGCCTGTACTTGTGTTCCCCTCTCCAGGCAATAATGCCTGAAGAGGCCTTTTGAGATCACCAGTTGAGATAATTTAAATGCCTACTGAACAATTTCTGTTTTCATCTACCTGTTGCTATCATCTGGTCAAAAACATACATTATAGGAAATCATCTTTCTGATTAGTTACAACACTGTCAAGTCTTAAACATCTAGCAATAGTAAAGAGATTACTGACTTTTATACAGAACTTCTTTTTTTGTTATAGCGTCATAAAATATATACTACAAGATCGTTGGACCATCTTTGGTTTTATATTTGTAAGCCATTTTGAGCAACTCTTTGTGGAGGAGAAAAGTGATTTCTCTCGTGTGTGTGTTATATAATTTCCTGAACCCTTGGGAAGTAACTTTATCATTACAGTGAGCATCCTGTTGTTTAAAAACATAAAACTACTCATATATTACAAAGTGGCAAGATTCTGTCAATCAAGCAAAACCAGTTGGCACCATAATGCCTGATACAATATATGTTCAAAATAGGTACACAGTACATTTATTGTACTGTTCCTTGGAGATACCTAGATTGAATTTCTCCCCAGGCAGCTATTTCAGAAGCTACAAGCTATTTTATTCAGACACCTGTTTCCTTTCATTGTCTGATAACTTAAGCTTATTGGGCCAGCCCATGTGAAAAGATAAGGCTGGACTGCTACAGTTTTGTTTATAAGGGCACACTTAGTCATGCACTTAAAGATTGGTCAAAGGAATTTAGCAGCGTTAACCATGTGGATGGGATGATGCAGCTGCTTTTATTGTGAACTTAGATTACTGTCAGTTTGAGTTTCTGGCACACTGTTGTGTTCTCTCATTGCTTTGCTATAATGAATTTCTTTTCCTTGGAAAGCAGCTGCACATCTGGGACAGTTGGCAACACACAAAATGGACACTCAGCTGGGGATTCTTAATTATGCCTAAGGAAGGCTAATTCCTGATTTCCCTTTCCCCAGATCTTGTGTATATTCTGCTGTTGTTTTATATTTTTAGAGTAGGTTATGTACATGTTCTTATTCATTACTAATTGGTGTGCTCTCTCTCCCTCTCCCTCTCTTTTTTTCGTTCTCTCTATGTTTGTGTGTGTGACATTGGTACAACCATACCACTCCTTGCCTTGCATTCCACATTAGCTATATAGAGGGAAAAACCTGCACGAGTGATAGCATAGAACTGTATAATCTACATTCAGTTCAATGTATACAAGTGTTTTTGAATAAAATATCAAAATGGCTGCTCACACCAAGGACCCAGCATAGTTACTTTCCAAAACACCGTTGTTGTTTTGTTTTTAAATTATACCCTCTTCGTTTATTTTAAGTTCCTTTCAAAACCATATAGGACTCACTTACTTGACCATCATTTTTCCTGTGTGCACCAGTTAGCACCCAGGTGGAGACTGAAAGGTGGACTACAGCTCCCAGGGTAGTAGCAGCACAGTGGGAGTTTAGACATGTTTTTGTTGAATATGTGATCCTCACACCATGTTATGGGCAGGTTGCCTTGCTTTGTGACATGGGGTAGGGGAGAGAAGTTGCTCTTTGAGAACAAGTCTGAAGTTCTCTTGCGCTCACAAAATTAGTGTTACACTTCCTAGGATATTGACTCTAGTGGATGAACTAACCAGAGCTTTTTGTGGTCCTTTCTGCCAAACAGCTAAGAACCTGTTCAGATGATTAGTTCAATAACTTTCAATTTGTCAATACAGTGGACCCTCTAGTTACGTACCGCTCTGGATATGTAATTTTTGGGTTACGAACGCGGCAAACCTGGAAGTGTATACTTCCGGATTTCACCGCTTGCGTGCGTAGAAGTACTGAATTGCGCCACGCATGTCCGGAGAAGCGGCACCTCTGCCTACGGACTTTTGAGGTTGCGGACGGACCCCCGGAACGAATTTACCATATTTTCCCATGTATAAGACTAGGCTTTTCCCCTAAAAAATAATGTCAAAAATTAGGAGGCATCTTATCACGGATACATCTCCCCCCATTTTCTTAAATCTGAGTCCCCCAAAATAGGGGGTGTCTTATACATGGGGGCATCTTATAGACAGAAAAATATGGTAATTCGTATCCGGAGGGTCCACTGTACCAACTTCCAGTGGTGGGACCATCAGGAACATGCCACCTGTGGTGATGTGTCAAAAGCTCACTTTGGCAGAATTCAGGATAGGGTGTCAGCAATGCACACAATTGCCTCACTGCAGACTGACAAAGTGAGTATCCACATAGACATGGGGATGGTCAAGATGGTGCCCTCCAGATGTTGTTAAACTCCAGCTACCATCATTCTTGACAATATGCTTTTTATCAGTCCATAATACTTCTTTCTATAGTACTTGAATTTATTATTTGAAGCTTCTCTAATGCTGCAATCCTATACACAACTTCTGAACTCAATGTGGCTTACTTCTGAGTACACATGCATAGATTTTCACTGTCGGTATCCTAGCAAGTGTAAGTGAACTGTTCACAGCATATGGAAAATCAAGTAAAAGTATGCAAACGCTATCATTTTTTTAAAAAAAATCTTCCCTCTTAGTTCACTGCATTATTGTACTGTTTGAGTTGCTATTAAAAACAGCACATTTATGACTACATTTTTAAAAAGAAAACAAAAAAAAAACCTAGCCTTGTTTATTCCTAGGTTGTTTCATCAATAAAATCTGACATTTTTGCACGAAAGATGTTATGCTATAGGAATTAACTCTTAGTCAATTGTAAATAATTGTATTATGCTGGAATGTTATCACCAAGATTAGAAATCATTTCCTGTGGAATCATGTTCTTGCTTCCTCAGCACTGTTCCAATCGAAGGGAATTTGAATGAGGTGGATCTCATTATGAACATAAAGTAGATGAAGCTTGAATAATTTTTATATTTATTTCCCATAGATGGCCATTCCATTTCTTATCCTGTCTATCCAAATCTTATAAAATAAATTGTTCTAATCCATTCTTTGGAGAGAAGCAATGAATTTGTTTTTGCCGAAGCAAAGTAGCTGTATATATGCATAAAAAAATTGTTAACACAGTTATTTATACAAAGAAGTGGAGCTCCCTTACCTTTGATTTCATTTACATACTTCATTTGCCTTCTGACAAGTTCTTCTTTTTCCTCTTTTATTTATGTGCCAAAAATATGTCTTTTCAGATAAGTCAACCAAACCTTTAATGTATTGTATATTTTAAAACTACATAAAATGCATTCACTCGATTTCCCTTCTGCCCCACAAGCATTTGTTAAAGGTGATGCTATATCAAGATTAGACATATTTTACCACTGATAACAGTATAATGGCATTGTATTTCTTAAATATTATGAACAAATAGATGTGTTCTATTTTAAAGTCTAATCTGACATTTACACTGAATTATCAAGCATTAAAAAAGAAACTTTATCACCAGAAAGTTAAAAATGTTGGCAGCCTGTCTTTTATAAATATAGACGTTGGAGCCCACTCCCTGAGAAAGAATTTGACCAATTTATTTTAAGTGCACAAAAGATGTCAACAACCTAGCTGTGTTTCTGTTCAAACATGGAGAACATTCTCAGTTTCCCATAGGTAGTTCTTAGGTTGTAACTCATGTCATTCATCAGTGAAGGAAAAAGAGGCAGGATGTTGATATAATAGGGTCAAGCTCTGGAAATGCCAGTTTAACTCTTGCTTTCCCTCAGCAGCTCTTAGCTAACCTAAACATGGGTTTACTTTGCATAGCTCATCACTAAAGTAGTAAACTCATTATATAAATTAGGCAGAAGAGTTTAATTTACTTCTCTAAAACATTAGTTATTTTAGACGATTAATTTAAGTATTATCCCTTTATATTTATAAAAGCTAGAAAGGAGAAATTACCTTTCTAGTTTGGACAACATGCACTAGTAGACCTTCATAAATCCTCTGCTCGATTGGTAACAGTGAGAGCAATGGGTGGGACGGCAGGGGCTACTGCACTTGGTTGCAAAATCCACAGCCTGAGGATGAGTGTGTTGTTACTGTTGTTGGACCAGTAAGCACACATGCAGCTCTACTCAGATCGTTGGAACTGTCAGTTTTCAATTGGAAGCTGATGCAATTTCACACATGCACACACACACTCTGGTTTGAGCTGACTCCTTGCATATAATATAAGATGGCTGCTATAAATTTGTTTTTGTTTTTTCAATATGTAAGAGCCACGATGTGGAATTCCCTTGAATAGTAGGTGCAGACAGTTGACAGAAGGGAAGGAACAGGAAAAGTTAGAACAGATGGACCCAAATTTCATAATACATTTTTAGGTTCTGTTTTCCTCTGCTGGATGTAGCTATGCCTTCTTTATAGCTGCATCACAATAGCTACTCAGCTTCACATAATTTTTATCAGCCAAAGCCCTTCCAGAAAGTGTTTTCCTCATTCACTTCCTACTGATGAGTCATTTGGCAATTATCATTTATCTATACCTGAGAAGTTCTGATTTGGCAGTACCTAAAAGACATCATCTATCCATAGAAAGTGTCTGTCGGAAGCAACACTCCTGGGGCAGAACAGAAACTTAGCACTGCCACATTGAGGATGCTGCCTTCATTTTTACTCAGTACCACTTGGGTGACAGTACTAAAACCTTGGACCACTGACAATTTGTTCTCAGAGGGAATCACGGATAGACAGTAGTTTGTCTTTTGGGGATTGCCAAACTTGCATTCTCCTATTAGATTAACTATCTAAATCCCAGCAGTGAAGAAGTGTGCAAAGAAAGATGGTCACATGGGCACTACTGGATTTCAAATTATTTTGTTTGTGTCTTGAAGAAATCTCCCCCTAAGGAATCTAAGCTTTCTTTGCCCTTTACGATAATGGTGAAGTAAGCCTCTCTAGGATGGCGAGAACAGTTGTTCAGGGTGGTATGACATTCTCCCTGATCTCTTTCTGACATGTATGCCTTTATCTTGCCAGAGGACAGAAGGCAAGTGCATCCCTTGAGAAAGTTTTAAAATGAATTGCTTTATTTGGCCAGATCAGGATCAAGCTCTTCATAGCAGTGGTCACCCCAGATGCCTCTAGAAAGCTTACAAGCAGAGCATGATGGTTAAAGCCATAGCCTGCCATTGTTTTTTGTCACCTACACCTTGCATTCAGAGTTTATCTACCTCCGAATATGGATGTTTAGCTGTCAAGGCTAATACAATATGATACAAACATTTTAAGTAAGTCTGCTCCTCTGATCTAGAGGTAGAGCTTTCCTTTTACTTTTTAAGAAGTAAGCCATTCCTTGCACTATTTAAATTTCAATTATAAAACTGTGTTTCAGGTCCACAACGCTTGGACTGTACACTTTTTTTTTAACGTATGGCGATCTGCATTATGAAGTTTCTGAAGATACAAAAGAAAAAAAAAATCTCTGCTCAAAATGTAGAAGTTATTTTTGCAGTAACGTATGTCATGATTTTTAAACATTCAGGCCTTTAAACTTTTTTTTTATATAGTGTATGTTCTTGCCAATCCCAGCACACAGTTCTACAAAGTAAAATATTTGGCAGTGAATTCATATTAACAGATGGAACAAGAAATTAACACGTTTTTGCTTCGCTAATTCACAGTTCTTTTAATACGCTAATTCTAAATCACCTGTTCTGACTTTGACAGGCTACAGACACCTGTTTGGGGTAATATTCCACTGCTAATTATTACATGAGAAATTCACTTTCCAACAAAAGGCTTTCTGTGTGAAATTGCCGTGGCTAACAAATCAGTAATACTAACTTCATATAAAAATAGCTCACCATGTAATCTTAAACATGCTTAACCTTACTTAAAGAACCAAGAGGAGCGAACTTAGCTCTCTGACTAGAGGGCAATTGTACAGAAAGTCTATGTTGGCAGGGTCTTTAAATAATGAAGAAATGTTTAGTTTAACTCTTGAATTAGCCTGCTGAGTCAGTATTTTCTTTGTGGTATCAAACATTGCCATGGCGCAATGTTGCACTTTGGTACAGCAAGGGATTAACCACTACACACTTTTCTTTAAGTACGGTAACTCCAGGGGGATACATTTGTTTTTCAGTGTGTCACTTGGTCCTGTTTACAGGTACAGAATGAATAAGACCACAAAAGAGACAAAGTACTTCCAAAATGTTATAACTCAACAACATAAAGGGGCTACCTTCATGTTGTATACCCCTTTTTGTCACCTTGATCTTACATACACTGTGAGCTGTCACTTTCAAGGGGGCCGAACTGCAAATCGTGGTGTTGAAGTACTGTCGCAGAAATTGACAGGAAAATAATTCCATCATGTGTCATTGGAAGAGTGTTGACTTCGTGCTTTCTCTCTTTTACCTCTCAGGAAAACACACACACACACACACACACACACACCTCTATTTCTGAAAATAGATTATTACTTGAGCTATTGTCAAATGGAGGGCCTGAGCTGATGTTCAAAATCAGTGGATAGCCTTTCTGCAATGGGACTACTCTATGTATAGACCAGTAGAATGAGGGAATAGAGTCCAGAACTGATAGACTATTTACTATTGCAGGAAGCAGCAGGAGGGGGAAATGTTGTGCTCAGATCTTGCTTGTGGTTTTACAACAGGCATATGGTTGACCACTGTGATAACAAGTTACTGGACTACATGGACCACTGGTCTGATCCTGCAGGTTCTTATTATGTTTTATGTTTTTACAGGAAGGAAAATGAGTTTTTAAATATTTTCATATCTATCCCTCTATCTCCATAGAAAAGTAACAGTTTGGAGATGGCTCTAAGCTAGAACCGTTCCTCCTAAAAGACCTTTTAAAAATTATTATTTGCTGTGATTTCCCTGCCTCACCCCATGGACATTAAAAAATGGGATCTCCCATCTTCAGTCTGAAGTGATACTGTCCACTGTGGTACTATCTCAGTCAGCTGTAAGTGTAGGCTTACGTCGTCATCGTCTCTAAGCTGCTATATTGGGAATGGTGGCAGGGACACAGTGCACATTTTGAACAATGTGTGCAGACCTGTGGAGCTACATGAGTAGTAGTACAAAACATGATTAGAGAGGGAACATAATGGGAATTTTCCATGTGATAGTTTCCACCTAATTACAGATGTTTCCAGGTTAGGCCTCCCTGGTCTGTGTTTCGGCTGCATGTTTTGGTGGACCTTCCATGGGCCTATCCCTCAATGAGTATTTCCTAATTTCAGCAGGACAAGGGGACTCCTGTCAGTGGGCCCCTTGCTTGAATGTGGCCCCCTCAGCAGTTGCTAGACCATGCTAACCCTTGGTGCCTGCTCTGTGTTTCACAGCTTTTCCTTTCTTGCTTAGGACTCTGATTTCTTTTACCATATTGTTTTTCTATTCTCAGCTTTTTCTGACATATCTGCTTCTGCTTTCCTTTATTCCTGCTTAGCTAGGATCTTAGTGTGGATTCATACAACTGTGATTCAAGCCAACCTTGTATCACACCATTGGTTGAGAGCTGAGAGCCCTACAGATCTTCAGAATGAACTGGGGAATCACCTTGTGGAGGATTGACACGTATCTGCATTTGATACGTATCTGATTTAAGCCGGAAGTTCCTAAAAGCAAGGACACTTTGAAGAAATAAAAGGATAAGAGTGCTTATGTAATAGTTGTTGGCATCTAAGGTTGCAATCTTAACTCCATTTACCTGGGAGTAAGCCCCGTTGACTTTGTGGACTTCTGTGTAGACATCGTTAGGATTGCACTGTTGGTCAATGGAAGAATTCACCTAGTGAATTCACCTCTTATTTCTGCATGAGAATTTATATCATGAACTTTCAGGCCTACTTTCAATCCCACTCAGTTCTAATTCCTACTCAGTTTGCAGGTACTAAACACCTGACAGTATCAATGGGAATGCAGGGAACAGCCCGACTTCCTTGTTGCTGCACATGCTGATCACACCCTCCAGCATATGTGTGATTGACAACAACCTGAAGGGGGCATCTTTGTTGTACACAGGGTTTTTTCCTCTGGGGTAGGAATTCAGGGTCAATCATAGGACAACTGAACAACCAAACAGGGGTAGTTTTAAATGGGAAGCAGCTAAAAAGCTGAGAAGATTGTTTTACACTACCCACATTCTGACCAAACCTGGGATACTGTGTCTAATTTTATCTCTAATGTATTTAAGAGTCATTCATTAAATTCAAAATAGTAATCAGGGTAATTAATCTGATACTGGTGTCCTTGCTTGCAAATGATCTTGTTTTCTTACATTTATTTTATATCTACATTACTATATTTTCTTATGGAGTTACTTTACTTTAACCAATTTAACCTGCTTGTTCAATTTTCCTCCTTGCTAGTTTTCTTTATAATAAATTTTTCAGCAATCTTGCTGGGGATTCTTGCAGAACATTTTAGACAGCCTCTTTTGGCATGGGTGCCCATATACTATTTTTGTAGTGTTCATCTAGCATCATATATTTGTGCCATTTACTTTGCTTCTTCCTAAATAATAAAATAAAAAGTGTTAGAAACCCAAAACTTTACTGGGAGCAATTCACTTTGAAAGCATTGTAATAAAAACATGACTGTTGGCAAAAGTTTGGATGCAAACTTTTTATTTCTCAATTTTTTAAAGATCACAATAAAATGTACCAAAGGCGGTGGGAGAAGCTAACCAAAGAGAATACAGCATTAACTTAGTTGTTGCTGGAAGTGTGGAAATGCCCTTTAATCTTTGTAATTATGGGAGAGATCATTATGGAAATGTGGTGCATACTGCTTTGAACCATGGTGTTGTTAAATGAAGAAGAAAAGTATACTTGGGTCCAAAGAGGCTTGGATGGAACTATGCTCACCCAGTGAGCCTTTCCCACTCCTTCTTCACTGCAACTCCCTGTGTCTCCCAAAACTGTTTATAAGAGTTGGGAAACTCTCTGGAATGACATGGAATGGGGTGTGGGAGGATTCGGAAGAAAAGAGAAGGCACTTCAGTAAGATCAGCGATTCCTCCTACTTGGGAAGAGCAAACATTTGTGTGCTCCTTTGTGGACGTGTCATTCTGCATTGCAGCCTTAGGGCAATTACAGGTTGCTCGCCTTTGTATGTTTTAAAATTGTTGCTTGTTTCAAAAAAGAGTTCCAGCCAAAGAGAATTATGTTCCCCTGCATTTAATGGGGCTCTTTCCCAGATGCATAGGTATATGATTGCAACCCATTAGTGATTTTAGTGGTGAGCTATATTAAACTGTGGCCTGCAAAGTTCTCTTAAGTTAGAGAAGAACTTGCTGAACAAGCATAAGGAATTGTAAAATGTTATTTTCTGATGTATAAGCCTGACACCTGGAGGAGTCCAGAGTACTGCCTACAAACCCCAGCAGGGCAGATTGAATCTTATATTGCAGGATCCACAGACAATGACTCCAGCCTCCAGATGGTAGATTCTGCTTATTGGCTAAGCCTCTCTATCTGTCTGGTCATCAGTTGGCACAGACAACAGTATGCCAATTATATCACCTCGGAAACATATAGCAGTCTATTAATCATGTATACTTTGAAATGTACATTAACTCATAATTTCTGAAACTGGGCAATATCTTTGTCAATGGCATTATACATCCATAAATATCTTCCAGTGAGAAGGAAAGTTTTTTTAATGGCCTGCTTATTATGTGGATGGAAACAGTAAGAGACAGTTGGTGTAGAAAATTAATGAACTAGAGTTTCATGGCTGGGTTTCACTCCAACCTACCTTATGTTACCAGTTAAATGAGTTTGGGCACCTCACCGTCAGTCCTTAAGAGGTTTTTATGCATTTTACCAAATGTACAACAGAGCATATTATAGTTAAAGCACTAGTCCCCCCCCCCACATCTATAATTTGGGTTTTCATTATAAGAGGCATTGCTTTAAAAAGGATTTCAAAGTAATACCACAAGTTTATATGGTCCAAGAACATACATGCACTTGTATATCAAGTGAGAATGATAAAATGTTCATTATTTCTCTTACAAAAACCCATTCTTAGTTGCTCCTGTTTGTGTTGCTGTCAGCATGAACCTTTATAGATAACATTATCAAATATAGGAAGTTACAGTGTTCTGAATATTTCAAATGTTCCTGAGGACATTCATAGAAATGTATGATTTCTGTATAGACATAAATGTCTAGCTGCTAACTGAAGTGACTTGCAAGATGTATATTTTTTACATCTTACCTGTATTTTGTTTACTGTGGAGCACAAGGAAGTATCCTTTTCTTTGTAGAAATGGTTTGTTTGCTTCATAAAAGTTCCCACCTGTTTTCAAACCCCTCTAACAAATTGTACTTTGCTGTCTCCAACTGTTGGTTGCGACTCCTCCTGATTTTTTTATAACCTGGAATTTTTATTTTTTGTGGCTTTTGCTTTTGGTTGTCAGCTTGACTTGTGGGTCACATTGGGAGGCTGCAATGTGATAATGTGTCATAGAGGGCGCTAACAAGGTATTGTATTTAGAATACAGGATGAGGACCAGGACATAAAGTTTCAAATCCCCAATAAACCTTGACTCCACTGGGGGACCTTGTGCCAGTTGCTGTGCACTTTAGCCTAATCTAGCTCACAGGGTTGTTGTGAGAGTAAGGAGGGACGTGGGTGGCACTGTGGTCTAAGCCACTGAGTCCCTTGGGCTTGCTGATTGGAAGGTCAGTGGTTTGAATCCACACGACAGGGTGAGCTCCCATTGCTCTGTTCCAGCTTCTGCCAACCTAACAGTTTGAAAGCACGCCACTGCAAGTAGATAATTGGGTACTGCTGCGGTGGGAAGGTAAATGGTGTTTCCATGCGCTCAGGTTTTCGTCACAGTGTTCCATTGCACCAGAAGCAGTTTAGTCATGCTGGCGACATGACCCGGAAAGCTGTCTGTGTACAAACACCGGCTCCCTTGGCCTGAAGTGAGATGAGTGCTGCACCCCTAGTCGCCTTTGACTGGACTTAACTGTCCAGGGGTCCTTTACCTTACCTTTGTTGAGAGTAAAATAGCAGGGTAGAGAATCCTGTGCATAGCTCTGATTGCTGAGTTTAAAAATATATGGGATGAATGGTAGATAAATACATATATTAAACAGCCCATTTTGCTGTACATTACATGGCCAGAGAAATGTTCATAGCATTCAACACATAGGAAATGACATTTTCAGCAATGAAATGACATGGCAAAAAAGGCAGCAATTGTATACATGCTTATCTTGATGTAAGTGCCATTGAACTCTATGGCACTTACTTCTGAGTTGATGTGTATAGGATTGTGTTGTTAGAACGACAGGAATTTATTACAACTGAGATCTAAAATGTTCCATTATGTTTTTATATTTACTAAAAATAGTACATCAAGATATAAGGGAGACAATACGCAGAAATATAAAAATCACTATACACATTCACGTCTCTTTAGTTTGCATAGATAAATGTTCACACACACATATACGCATGTGCATGAATATATCTATAATCAGTGAAATGTTCCTTGATTTTCCACTTAATATATCTGCCAGTGCATTGTATATACATGAGTTGTTAAACCATTTAGGGCTCCACCAAAGTAGCAGGGCATTAGATTTTCAACCATCCATCTGAAAACAATTAGGAGAAAATGCCACTTATCTTAAATATTATTTGTCAGATTTTCTTCATCCAACTAGGTAAATACAGATTTGCTGACATTTTGATGTACTATCATCAATCCATGGCAAACCTAAGTGACTGGGCTTTGGCCCGTGAATAGCTTTTGTTTCTCTGTGACATTAAAATGTTTTAAAACATATGATAATAATGAATATTCAGAATTAGTCATTCTTCAGTGTGTGCACAGTAGGTCATATGTCATAAGATCATGAGAATATTTATGGTACAATCAAGAGGTTTATAACTGCCCTGCAATAGAATTTTGCACACAGTATCTTCTGTGTATGTGCTTGAAAGCAAATTTGCTATTTCATCTAGAACAATTATTTTTAGACAGTATAATAGTCAAATACTTCCAAAACAGCATATTTCAACTTTTTAGCAATATCCTCAACACCTGTCTTTAAACGATGGTTCCACTACATGTCTCCAATTAATCTGAAGCACTCAGCAAAAGCACACATGTATTACAATGTAACTGTTGGATTACACATGTTACAAAGCAAAAATTGAATGCTTTGCAATGGGTATTGATTATTCCTCTAATTACTCGTTTCCTTTCTGTTTTCTTTGAAGCATCATTGGTTTCATATCATACAGCATTACACAGCTAATGTGGACAGCCTGGGACGAACTTTTTTGACGTCCTAAATTGAAAATATGATCTTATATTGACTCCTTACTTTGTGACAGGTAGTTTTATTTTTCAAATTTATTTCCCTATCCTTAAAAAAGAATTAACCAGCAGAAATCAGAGAAATCTTTGTGCAACAGATGTGATTTCTTCCTTACACCACAAGTTAGTCTGCACATCTTAATTCAGCCAAAATTTAATTTATTAAACCTTTTGGAATAGAATCATAGAGTTGGAAGGAACCCTGAGGATCATCTAGTCCAGGCACCCCCAAACTCAGCCCTCCAGATGTTTTGGGACTACAACTCCCATCATCCCTAGCTAACAGGACCAGTGGTCAGGGATGATGGGAATTGTAGTCCCAAAACATCTGGAGGGCTGAGTTTGGGGATGCCTGATCTAGTCCAACCCTCTGCAATGCAGGAATATGCAGCTGTCCCATATGGGGATCAAACCTGCTACCTTGGTGTTATCAGCACCATGCTCTAACCAACTGAGCCATCTGGGCTGACATCCTTATCCTTCTGGTAAGGGGAAGGGGACCTTCAACTGGGAACAACATTGGTTGGACTTCCCTGTCCTGAGAATTGTGATGGGAAATGGATAATTTGCTGCTGTCTTAATAATGGTTCTTCTTTTTTCCCCTCCATTCATGGCACTCAGTGGACCCAATGCTTTATTCTGTCTTGTCTAAGAAATAGAAAAGGTAGTCATATTATTCACAACTACATTAGAAGATCTTGCTGCAGTTTGTGAGGGCTATTTGAAGTGTACTCTCCTCTCTCTCCCATCTCTGTCATTGTCTCCTGTATAATCAACTGCAGTACAACCATAAGTATCTGATTCACCCATAGGATAGCCAAAACACTGATATAACCATAACTTCCAATAAAAATGGTGCTTCCTAAAAAAAATAAAAAACCTCACACTGGTACGTGGTGGCAGATAGAAGGGAGATAAGTAGGGATTTTATACAACAGCTGCTTGGCTGCCTTTCCCCCTTTCTCTAGCTTTATGAACATAAGTAATACCTCTTTTACTTGCAGATTAGTTGCAATTAAGGCTCAAACTCTATGGCACGTTATTTGGGAGTAAATCTCACTTAGCTCAGTGGAAGTTTCTTCTGATTAGTGTTGTTATAAATTATGCCTTGAATCCATCCTATTAGGTTTCTGGAAATGGAAATGCTCTTCTCATTTGCAAATGGAACTGGGATCCAATGAAGGATCCAATCACTGGAAGAGGAGAAGCAATGCTATCTAATTCCCCTTTCAACCTACAGCCCCCCTGCACCACTCTTCATGCTGCTATGGAGGATTATTCAACTCTCTGGGGAGATTTTTTTAGGAGGCACAATGGTGAATCAAAAAGAATCCCCTCCTCTCCTTCAACTGGCAGGAGCACCACATGAGCAAAACCTAGCTCTAGTATTCTTGCTTCCAGTGAACTTATCTTTTTCTCAATGAAAACAAACAAACTTCTTTTAGAGGGATCAGAACAACATTAATGTTTATTTGCATGAATTATATACACCAAATGTTGAAATGTGTTTTATTTTCGTAGTGAACACTTTAGTATCTAAGGGTTCTTTGACACAAAATTGCAGAAATTGAATAGGCATGTGGCAAGTATGGAAGGCAAACGCGTTGCTAGTAAACACATTATTATAATGGTGTGCTCTGTTTGAAAAGTGCATAGAGCAGGGGTCAGCAAACTTTTTCAGCAGGGAGCCGGTCCACTGTCTCTCAGACCTTGTGGGGGCCCGGAGTATATTTTGGGGGGAAAATGAATGAATTCCACAAATAACCCAGAGATGTGTTTTAAATAAAATGACACATTCTACTCATGTAAAAACACGCTGATTCCCGGACCGTCCGCGGGCTGGATTTAGAAGGCGATTGGGTCGGATCCGGCCCCTGGGCCTTAGTTTGCCTACTCATGGCATAGAGCATACATTTGGTTTTCTGGATAAATACCTAGGGTACCAGACTGCCAAAGTTAAGTTTTTAATTCCCATTCATTTTAATGGCAGAGTTAAGCATGTGCTTAAAGTTACCCCATTGGAATAAGTGAAACAGCTTTGATGAGACATACTGATTCCATAGTCATTCTACTGAAAGTACAGGCGTGAACTAGAGAATTGCATTTGGTGCAGCTCTAAGCTTGTTTACTTAGAAGTAAGTACTCCGAAGTTCAGTGAGACTTATTCTTTAGATTGCAGCCTTATATCAGGAAAATGGCATTGTCCTAGCCATAAATCATTCAGTTATAGAAACCTAACATTTATTGCTAAAAGTTCAGTCACGTGATAACATTTCATAGGCTGTCATCATGCTAGCATGAGAATCAAACATTACCAGCACCTGAACCTCTGTCCAGCTGAATCGCTGCAACATACTAGATTGAAGAAGAGGAAGGGCAGAGGAGCAGCAAGGTCAGTGTGGTGCAAACATGCTGTCAGGAGTGCTAAATTGGCTCCACCAGCACATTTGCACCATGCTGACCTTGCCATGCCCCTTCTCTCACCATGTGCTGCAGTGACTCAGGCACACGAGGGTCTGGTGAGCAGTGCAGCCCCCCCCCCATGCAATCCACCATTGATTACACATACTGCAATCTAAAGAGGTGAGCACCTTATAAAAACCCAGCGCATGCCATTTTAGGCACATGCTTTTGCCATTTCAGCCTAACTCTTAGGTTGGGGTGTGAGCAGCTGTGGGTATCATGTAGCTGTTATATTGCACTGTTTTGCTAGCATTTAAGATAATCATATATTTTGCATAGATCTTTAAAAACAACAAAAACCATCACCAAGAACTTTAAGGATCATGGCTTGTTGTAATAAAGGAAATCAGAATCTTTCAACTGCCAGATTGTGGGGAGCTGAATATTTCTTATAATGTCAAGGGGGTTAACATGTTTTTTTTTTTCCTGGAGTCTGACCTCATGTTTGAATTGTGATTCTAATGTTAATCATTGTAGGACACAGTTTCACACCTCATAAATTCAGTCAGTGCTTAAGTAAACGGAAGATTCACAAATGCTTACATCACCTTGTATTCTCTCTCTCTCTCCCTCCTTCCCTTCCTCCTCCCTTCTTGTCTTCTTTTCAAAGTTATGTCCTTGGTTTTATAAAACTGCCATGCAGGAGCCGTCTGCCAGAAAGCTCTAAAAATAATAGCACAGACACTAGCATCAACAAATTGGCTACTTTGCTTTCAATGATTCTGATGTTCAAATGCGAAGGT
This sequence comes from Darevskia mixta, assembly GCA_034641385.1. Lineage (NCBI taxonomy): Eukaryota > Metazoa > Chordata > Lepidosauria > Squamata > Lacertidae > Darevskia > Darevskia mixta. The sequence goes on from JAWWNH010000001.1 coordinate 17,216,150, forward strand.
TTCTGGATCCAAATGCTGGAGGCGTTCTTTGAATATGTTAGCTCAGTTTACATGGATAATAAAGAAATGGAAGATAACAGAGCTTTAGAAACTTTTCAAAATAATAATAATAAAAATCACTATCAACTTAAAATTAAACCAGCTGCAAGCACGTATTTGGGCTCGGCAAACATTTGACATTAAGAACATAATTGCCTTGCAGGATCAAGATCTAGTCCAATATTTTATTTCCCAAAGTGACTAGCCAAATGCCTTTGGAAGCTCACAAGCAGGGCATGAGGATAATGGCCAAGTTGCCAGTCACCAATATTTGGCATTTAGACATGTTTCAACCTCTGTGCATGGAAGTTATGCTCAGAACTATCTCGGCAAATTGTCAGGCCTGTTTTGCATGAATTTGTCTAAAGCCATTTAAGCTAGTGGCCATCTTGACATCATATTCCATTCCAGCCATACGTTGATTAGGTGTTGTGGGTAGGTGTGGCTGTAGAAGTGTACAAGTATTTGACTTCAAATATACAGAAATATGAAATAACAGAACACATACACTTTTATATTTTAATCTAGTATCTGGAATATGCCAAAATTAATTACATTTATAAATAGGTTCTGCTTGATATACCCGGTAAATGTAATAAAATGTTTAGAAAGTTTAATCTGTCAAATTTTCAATGATTCTACCACACTAAATTCTTATATACCATGAATTCAGAGACTTTTTGACTCTTTTTGCTGTCCCCTGGCAGAGGTGGATTTAGGGCAGTGCGACCGGTTCCTCTGTACTAGGTGCCAAGCCTAGGGGGCACCGCAGGGCATTGCAACTATGGTGCATAGTGAATTGTTCAGAAAAGAAGGTGAGAGGCGTGGGTGGGTGCCAGATTTTGGCCTCACGCAGGGCACCACTGAAATTTGAAATATCAAAGTCTGCTCCTAACCCTGCCTGGGCTCAGAAGTGTCTCTTAATATTTTAAGCAATATTTTTAGAAAAATCATGCATTGACATTTTCAGTCATCCTTCCATTGGAATCTCAAGATCCACTGAAGGAACTTTAAGATGAATAGTACCATGCAAAAATACACTCGGGGAATTGTGGAGTAAAAGAAATTTCCTTTTTCCTAAGAAATGATGACACTCACTTAAAGCCATTCCCAAGCCACTTGCAAACTATTCAGCTGATCCAAATACTACCCAAAAAGTAATATGGGCATACCTAACACTGTTCTACAAACCCTATACCAAATTTGGTAATTGACACCTTGTATTTGAAAGCAAATACTCATTTTATGGCCAACTAAGACATAAATTGAGCTCTTTGGTGCACTTACTTGAAAGCAGCATAGTTCAGGACATTTTGGTAACCGAGGCACAGACTCCATATGGCACACAAAATTACGGTATTATAACAATCTAAACAATAGACCACTTGCGACCCTTTCATAGTACTCCAAAGTCTCCCACTTGAGGTAGATCACCTCATGCTGTCTTAATAGGGAGAGACAGCCCTGTTAGAAAGCAAACTCCAGTGAAATCAATGCTAATTGCATTAGTCAGAGAACTGCAATGTTTCCTCCTTAATTTTAAAGGTATTTAGCCCCTTACTAAGCTATCTACAGTATGACCTTTTCATAAAATCAGCTTCAAAGTTCTTTTTTGCAGTTTCTCCAAACTTCCTACACTTTGCATCAAAAGTGATAAAACACAAATGTCAAACTTTATTAGTTCTGTTATCACCAGGCATTATTCTATTTCTTTTCCCCCCTTTCTGCTTCATTGTATGTATGCTAAGATCTGGAATATTTCCAGTCATTCTCACTATCATTTAGTCCTTAAAACCCAGAACAGACATTTAAACTGAGGAAAGCAGGGGAGAGAATCCATGCACTCACAACATATTTTGCCTGCAGATGCAGAGGCAACAGAGTCTGAAGATGAATTCTTGTAGTTTTCAGCCGATAGTATCCATGTGATAGACTCAGTATAATTAAATAAGGGGGGAAATATAGCATCTTGGGTATTCCTTTGTGAGTAAAAGATTGAGTTACACAGAGAGAGAAAAGTCCACAAGTGATTAGCAGCTGATTTTTATGAGAATTTCTCTGCACCTCTAATTTGATCCCCCCTCCCCATATCTGTAATGAGTGCAGTGATGTTTGTTGCTTCAGTTTCATCCCAGCATCATTCCCCGTGTCATTACCATATGTATGCTCAGTGGTTTGCTGAACTTAAAACACCAAAGAGCTTGTAAAAATGTGGCTCTTATGGCATCACAGATAGCAGCTTTTTTTTGGTATTAGATTTCTGTGAACCTTAATGCTACCATTTCCATATCTCAAGGCTGTTTCATGCAAATGTTGGATCTAGGTAGTGCCACAAACAAGCCAGCGTAATATATCAGTAACTTTGTTTTGGAGGAAAAGAAAAGAAAAGAAAGACTTTTGAACATGCAGGAAATATTAGTACATCAAACACAGTGAAAGACAAGGTAGTTTAACTTGTTGGTTTGTTTGCTAAAACTCGAAAGTAAATATACTGTAGCTAAAAGTATTCCATTTTTATCTGCCTGCTGCAGTAATGGCTGTGTTTCTTCAGGGCTTACACTTCAATAATTGATCAGGGTTTGTATAGCACTGGCTAAGAGCAAAAATAAGAGTGTTGCTTTGAACAAACTGCTGCAATGTTGTAGCATTAGGCACAGAAACAAGATTCTGGAAATATAGATATATAAAAAAACAGGAAAAAAGATGGATAAGTTGGAGTGGTAAATACTGCTCCAGGCTAGAAAGTAATGAGAATTTTTCCATAGAGAGTTTTGACCTGCTATTCAAAATTGTTTCTTGTCTTAATAAATCCTAAAAGTGTAATTTACTTGCAAAAGGGAAAGAACAAAGGCACCGAAATTCTTTTGATAACAACACTTGTTAAGGTTGATAACTTGGGTTTCAAATGTGTGAAGAAAAATGTGTGACAGTTTGTTTTAAGGTGACAACCTAAGTGTTCAGATACTTTCATCTTATGCTGCTTTATAAAGCTCTGCAGCAGCAAATGCTATATACCACATACACTAGAAAGCAATACAATAGATAGCGGGAATCTCCAATCAATTTTTACCAACCCCTTTAGATCCATTTGCAAAATTGAGTCATGTTAATTTATCCCCTGAAAGATTGCAAAGAAGATGCAGGTTTTTCTCTCTTGATGTTCCACAAAAGGAACAAATGGAGTGACTTTAATAAACAATCAAAATTGGCAGTATTTCTTTCTCTCCCCCCCCCCCTCAAAAAAGCAACTTCATTAATACTTCTGCCGCGGGTGAAAGGTATAGTGGACATTTTTGTGATTTCTCCATTTTGTATCCATGAAGCACATTTTTCGAGCAATTGTTATTTTTATGGATATGTCACCATTTCGTCAAATGAAGAAGGGAAATAAATCTTCTTTAACTTTAAAATTAGTATCAGACCAGAAAAACATGAGAAATTCTCAATAGAAGCTTGAAATGCCATCATTATCATTCCTTGTTGTACTTAGTGTAGGTGTTGCAAGAGCCTCAAAACAGTGGGAGATTTTGCATAACATATGTGCTGTCATACCTAGTCAAAAAGAGAAATGAATATAGAGATTTTCATATTTAAATCTAATTACTCAGAAAGTATATGATGAGTTTCTTTAAAAAGGAAAAAAGAAGGGGGGGAGCTGGTTCTTTAGTGGTAGCAAGATATGGCCAGGAAGGAATTTATTTCCCTCAAGATGTTAGAATTTACTGATCCCCCATGAAATATCCAGGGGAAACACAAATAAGAACACATAACGAACACAAAAAAGCCAGGGATTGGGGAAATGTGGCCCTCCAGATGTTGTTGAATTACAGTTTTATCATCCCTAACCATTGGCAATGCTGGCTGGTACTAATGGGAATTGGAGTACAACAACATCTGGAGGGCCACATGTTCCCTGTCCTTGAGCTTACAAAGCAGATAATAAAACAAATAATGACCTCCCACCCCAACCCCTAGTAATTGGTTTTTAGCGGCGCTCAATGGGTAACATGGAGCCGTTTCACTAGCTTCCTGTTGGGGGGGGTCACTGTTGCTTATCGGGAGGGGTGAGGCAGTGGGGAGATCAACAGCAAATCAGCAGAAGCATGGGAATGGCTGTACCAGTGCATTTGCACCACCTCACCTCGTCCCTCTCTCTCCTGGTAAGCAACAGTGACCCACCGGCTGGGAAGCTAGTGTAGCAGCTCTGCCCTACTCAGCAAGCTCCTTCTGGCATGCCACTTCTGTACCTGTGTTCTGCTTGGCTATCATATTTTATAGTCACTGACAGAATTACAGCAGAGCTCTAGCAGTCAAGCCTTGAGTGGGGGCATGAAATATCAATCAGAAATCCCAACTCACTCCAGTTGGGGAGAGGGAGTAAAAACCAGTATTTAGTGCAACGTTGACAAAGGACACCATGCAGACCAAGCCAGCAGAAAACATCAGTTTATCTAGGGTTGCCATATGTCCGGATTTTCCCGGACATATACAGAATACCGCAGTTGGCAGCAGGATCTGGACGGAAATCGGGAAAATGTCAGCAGTGCTCAAAAACTTTTCTGTCCAGATTTTCACTGTTTGAAATATGGCAACCCTATTATAAACAAGCAGTGAAGGCTTAGCATTCTGTTCAAGCTCAGTGTAAGTTCAGATTAGGTTACTAGTGTAAGTCTAGAAAAGTTCAAAACTGTTGTTTGGTCAGTTTTAAAAATTGAGATAAGTTGACAGTGAATCACACCCCCTGCATTCCTAGATGGGCACCAAGTGCCTGCTTTGTCAGCTTAATTCTCACCCGTTGTCTGCTCCCCTAATTTAGATCCCCATTCCCAGGGAGGTGCAAGTTTTGAAGCTGATTTTGCATTATTTCATCTGTTATTCTGACAAACTTCCAACTTTCTATAAAATGGCCATTTTTAACAGTGGGCATTTCTGTTTATAACTTCAGGTGGTAATCAACTAAATTTTACTCAGAGTAGCTGTGTTGAAATTAATGAAAGTGGCAAATTGGGGTCAATAATTTCAATGGGTCTACTCTGAGTAAAGTTTAGTTGAACACAATCCTTAATTATTATATATACATATATGCAAGATACACTCCACATTTCTTCAAGATCAGACATAGGCTTTACAGGTGATACATTTGGCTATGCCTGTCCACTTTCTAGCATTTAGAAGGCTACAGATGTTTAAGTGCCATATTGACTGATGGATACCTTAGGGTGACGGGCAGTGTGGCAAAGATGTGCACACACTTTCCAGAGTGTTAGCCTAGACAAACATCTCAGTCTACTTGTAGCTTCTGTGATACGTCAGCATAAGTTGGTTTTAAAATGAGTGGGAAAATATTATATCACATAAGTAGGTCAACCGTCAAATACATGATTTTTATGTTTGCTCATTTGGGACTTCTCAAATATGATTTTCACTTAGCTCTTGGTAGTTAAGAAATTTTCTGCTGAGCTGTTTACATTTAAGAAAAAGAGTGAGCAGAAAGTCCTAATGACATTATTAGTTTCAAACCCAAGAGCAAAAGGCTTCAAACCAGGTGGCTTTGATTCGAATTCCTTTACACTAAGGGTAGCCAATGTGATACCCTCAAGATATTGTTGAACAAAACTCCCATCATTCATGAAATTTTGTAATGTTGTTTACTAATGAGAGTTGTTGTTCAACAACATGGAGGGCACTATGTTAGCTACCCCCTGCTCTAAACACCCTTGAGTACAAGCCACCAATCATGTGGAGAAAAGCAAATGTGAACTAAGCTCCGAAGCAGACTGCAAATGGAATCTCCTTCTGGCACAGATAGGTGTAGCTCAAATGGGCCAGAGATAGGAATGTGGTCTCAGATGGACTAGACGTCAGTCATATACCTGATGAGGCAAGGTGAGGTGTGAGAGTTTTTGTTGCTACTCGGTACAGCAATTTGCTCACATGGAGGAGCTAAGCATGGAACATGTTTTGCCTGCAGAGGATCCCAGGTCCAATCCTTGGCATCTCCAAATAGAGATGGGAAAGACTCTTGCGTGAAACCCTGAAGAGTTACTTCCAGTCACTAGAACTAGATGGATCAATTGACTTGGCAACTTCCTATGTTCCTTTATAGTATCAGCCAGGCCCCTGTTTGGTTCCTTAGCTCATGTATCCTTAAGCTGAGATGATGGACCATAAGACACAAGGAAAGCCCCACTGGAAGAGGACAAAGGCCCATCTAGTCCAGCATCCTTTCCCCACAGTCACCAACCAGATGCCTATGGGAAGCCTGCAAGCAGGACCTGAGTGCAATCGTCCTCTCCCCTCTTGTGATTCCCCTAAAGATTAGACAAATTAATGGAGGATGAGAGTATCAATGATCACCAGCCATAATAGCTATGTTCTACGTTGTTGTTGTTGTTGTTGAAATTTTATTCTGCCTTTCATTCAAAGATCACAAAGCGGTTTACAATCTAAAAACACAAAAATACATACCATAATAACACACACACACACAGTTTAAAAGGCCATAGATAGTTTAATTAGCCAAAGGCCCGAGAGAAGAGGAATGCTTTCGTTTGGCCCCTAAATATATGTAATGAAGGTGCCAGGTGAGTCTCTCTGGGGAGAGCATTCCACAAGGAGCTACCACAGAAAAAGCCTGTTCTCATGTTGCCACCCTCCAGACCTCTCACAGAGGAGGTACACTAAGAAGGGCCACAGATGATTATTGCAGGGTCCCAGCTGATTCATATCTGGAGAGGCAGTCTGTAAGGCAGGGGTGTCAAACTCCGGCCCTCCAGATGTTTTGAGACTACAGTTCCCATCATCCCTGACCACTGGTCCTGTTAGCTAGGGCTGATGGGAATTGTAGTTCCAAAACATCTGGAGGGCCGGAGTTTGACACCCCTGCTGTAAGGTATTGCGGTCCTGAGCTGTCTAAGGCTATATAGGTCAAAACCAGCACTTTGTATTGGCTCTGAAAACTAATTTGCAGCCAGTGCAGTTAGGGCAGGATTGGTGTTATATGTTCATACCGTCTTGCCCTGGTGAGCAACCTGGCCGGTGCATTCACCATCAGATACAGAAGGTCTCTGAATACCAGCTGCTGAGAATCACTAATGGGGAGAATGCTGTTGTACTTAGGACTTGCTTGTGACCTTCCTGTGGGGAAGCCTCTGTGAGAACAGGATACTAGGTTAAATGGGTCTTCTTATGTTCTACCTTATTTCTCTAGATTTGCTGTGCCTCCTTGTATCATCTATGCTCATACATCATTGGCCTCTGAAACTTTGTTTTATATGAACTCATATTTTACTGGCTTCTGAAAAGATATCTGTAATACTAAAATTGGATTACTTAAAAGAGATGAAGAATTAATAAGATTCCAAATAATTAGTGACATCCAATGTTGTCCACCTGGTTGCACAATGTATTTTCCACTTGCAGAATAGGATTCCACCTTCCCTACTCTAGCTCCCCTCCCCACTTCCCCCAAATTCTGGAACATATTTGGCAGATGTGCCACGAGGTGTTCAATGTGAAGGAGAGTCCTGTTACATGAATGGAAGTCTGCCTGCACAACACTGGATGTGACCCAATGACTGGTACCGTACTGAACCATACCAAACACCCATGCAATGTAATGGCTATCTGCTTTGTCCTGAAAGCTTTGTAGAAATTCATAGCTTGTAATATTCAACAGGATTGAGCTCAGGATAACAGTGCTCAGATAATGAATCAGCATGAAAGCATCTTTACTATGGATCTTGGTGTGCTTTGTGCATCACAAAATTAAAATGTAAGCAATAAAAGAAAGCATGCAGTTTTGGAACATATTCACAGTGAATTCATATATGCTAACGTAACTTATCTCAATGGATGAAATAAAATGTCTTCCCTGATTTTGCAGATTTGGTCAGTGACATTCTCATGGACTACGGATAAACTGCATAAAAATATTGATCATGCAAAGGAAGTGACCAAGTGAAACAAGAAAATGAAATGTGCTAAATTATAAATTGTTATGGGATCAGTCTATATGATGACATACTTTGCTTCACCAGAACATAAATAGACTCAAATGAAGCAAAGTTAATTACGGACAAATTCCAAAAGTGTAGCTGTGCTGGCTTCATGGAATAAAAAATAATTAAGGCAAAATCTCTTGAAGAAGCAAGATAAAAACCCTTATGTTCATCAACATGCCCCCCCCAAAAAAAATTAGTATAGTTTGTGGCCCAAATTAGTTCTTTGGTTGTGCTGTAAAATATTCTAAAGCATGATGAAACAAAAAAGAGTGATTAAAATTCATCTTCCTTCTAGGATCTAAGTTATCCTTAATATACAAAGTATTAACTGGTTTCCAAACAGCATGTACAAAGTTGAATGACATATTGGAGTTTGTTCCCCTGCCCCCGTACCTCTATAATAGCTTGAAATAAAATGCTATTACGTTCTATTAAAGAGTTCAAATAAAAGAGTTTGTCCTGGCCTAAACAATAGTCATTCATAGGTTCAATAGCCAAATATTGAACTTTTCAGATAGAAAGTATGTCTTACGCTGGAGTCAGAATACTGACATTTACAAAAGAAAAAAAAAAACTTACAAAACAAAACAAAACCTTCTCAAGTGTTGTTTTGAAGTGAAGCCACTTCAGTGGCATTTAGCAGAAAACCTGCTCAGATGGCAGGGAAGTTGCTCCAGCGGAATCTGGAGAAATGCCAACTGTACGGTATTAAACCACATTCCTATTGAGAATTTGTATTGACAATATACGGTTTTATTAATGTCTCCTCTGTGCAAGAAACAAGAAAGATACTTATTGTAAATGTTAAAAAATATTACTGGAGCCCAGCTTACTTCAGCTTACTCCTGAATATTGTAATATAAAGCTTTGAGCTCTTCTTCATCACTTGATATAATTAATCAGGGCTCATCTCTAGTGTTGTTGTTTTTAGTGAATAACATTTCCTCCAGCAACCCTCCAAAGGAGCGTGAACCTTGATTGTGTGAAGGTGCTTTGCAACATACCTTCTGAACATTTGCTTTTGTCTTCAGTTCCAGTTCCACAATTCTGCCGAACATTTGCTCTCAATGCACCCACCGCCTCTCTTTTAAATCAGTCCCATGGAACAGAGCACCACAGATAAAGGAGACTTGGTCATTCTAAAAAAACGGACAGGTAGCAGCCCTGTCTTGCTCATAGGAGATAGATTTTACAAAATTAACTTTCAGCCTTAGGTTGAACGAGGAGTTGACCTGCAACTTGTAAACCAGTCCTAAGCATGGCGCCTCTGTGCGCTGGGTTAAAGCAATGAAAAGTAATATTTTTAATCACAAAGAATTTCAATCCATTTCTTTCTTTCTTTCTTTTTAAAAAAGTGACAGGACATTGACAGAACACAAAATGAGATGATTCAGAAACCTTTTTATTTACAAAATCCTGCTGTTAAAATGTCATACTTTTAGGACAGAACAGTCTTCTGCAATGCAAGTGTTTTATATTTGGTTCTATCCGCCACTCCCTCAGGTACCTTATCCTGCTGCCCAAGAGCACGGCAGGAGGAGCAGGTGGTGAATGTTGCAAATGGCAAGTAATGTATTTAAATGGATGCTCTTAGAACAACACACTGTAAACTATCAATTAAAAAGCTAAATTGAACAAATGATACTACTCTCCTGCAATCTCAATGGCCATCATAGCTAAATTAACTGGGGCAGCGAAGAATGGCTTCGTTGCAACAGAAGAGCCAGTTATTTTGCATGCAGTGCTCAGAGTAAGGGCAGATCATGTGATTAGTATGGCTATTTCTTCCTTTCTTTTTTTGCAACAACACAATTCCAGTTTAAAAGAGATACGACTATAGAAATAACAAAAGGGTCTGGTCACCAGTAGGCTGTTATTTGACAGCGTAATCCTTAGAAGGATGGCCTACCACGTTCAGTAGGACCTGCACATAGGTACATGTGCATAGGCCTGCAGTCTTACAGTGCAAGCCCATGTATATTTACTTGTTTTTTTTAAAAGATCTTAGGACAAAACCAAATCCCACAAGGATTTACCTTTGTGCAATGGAGCTTCCCCTCTCTCCTCCCTTGTGTTTGCCCTGCACCCTCCCTAGATCTGCTGCAGAAGGTAGAACACATTTAGTGGGGGTACAGGGAGAAGAGAAGGGATAAATGTTCCCTTCAACAAGCAGAAACTGTGCTGATAGAAGGTTCACATAGTGCTACTTTGGATATGACCCATTGCATTGAATGGGATGTACTTATTTCTATGTAAGCAATCCTAGGCTTTCAGCCGAAATGCAGTTGCAGTCTGTGGGGTAGGACACTGACATTTGCACTGGTCTCTGGATGGGGTTGGCATTGGCGGGGGCAAGTGCACAGGCTTCTGCACCCACTACTGCCACCGTTCCAGTGCTTCTCCTACTCACATCACTGCCCTGCCCTGCCTTGCCGCACCCTATCCCTTTTCCAGCAAGTGGCAGCACCACTGTAGCCAGGAGGGCAGTGGCAGCAGCCCACCTCCCATGCCACAACTGTCTAAATGTGCATGATGGGTTATTATAATTGATGTTCTAACTGCAATCCTGTACATGTCAATTTTCCTATATTGGGAAAATCCAATTAGATACCATCATTTTAAGAAGTTAGATCAATGGAGTGGGCTTTTTCCGTTTGTGCCATCTATACAGAATCTTGATTCTCAGGAAGCTCCACCAGGCCACAACTCTGCTTTTAGGTCATTGGAAAAACATTTTTGTTTAATGCCACTTGGAGTTTCTTTTTGAGTCCAGAGGGAAGAGATTCCTACTTCATGTCCCGTAACCTTGACGGCTATGTAAATCAAGGTTCAATTTTATTCTGTTCGCTATATAATGATCCAAAGCGTATCAATAATCCATGTTCGGAAAGTGGTTTCCATTACAGTTTTGGCAGAAATTGATGTAGTTTGAGATTTGATAGTTTATTAATTGGTTGTCTTTGGCTATAATGTGCCTCCCAGTAAAGCCAATGGGATAACTCCTGCTGATCCAAATGGAGTTCAGTTCCACCTCCACTGCTTATTTGCTGATTAAAAGTTTGTTTTCTAAAAAAAACTGGTTGCTTTAAGACGTGCTGTGTGATGGAGGAGTAATGTGCAGCAGCATTAATTTTAGCTGAGAATTTAAATAAAAAAAATACAAGTCTAACATAATCTGTGTGCAGAGTAGTGATAAGAGAAGGAAAAATGTATCATGGTCCAGCACTTTTTCTATCTGAAAATCCGTGCAAGATGCTTCTCTTACCTACATCTGTAGCAAATGCCTTCTGGGCTTCTAAAACTAGCTTTCTGTTTCGCATCTGCAAATAATTTGCTGCATGTGAAGATATATCTATAAATATCTTACTACACTGTTGGTTTAAGAAATTAGTTATACTCTATTTTGCCTCTGTTTTTCCAGCTATTTGGCAGAGATTCTACCCAATTTAGGCAATAAGAATTCTTATTGGAAGCTGGAAGTACATTGTCAGAGCCAGTGTCATTTCTATGGAAGAGACCAAAGGTTACAGCCTCAAGGCTAAAATAGATACGATATTATATGTGTCATTTAACTTGCATTTAATATTTGATTTTATTGGTAATTTTGATGCATATTTTATATTTTATGTAAACTGCTTAGAGGTTTCGATGATCAAGCAATATAGAAATCCGATTAAATAAACAGAAATTCATTTTAATCAACATACATGTTTTTAACGCAATTAGCAGCCAATGGGGACTTCTTTCCTGGTGCAAACAGGAGCTTCAAAGGACCGCTTTTCATCAGGACCACAGCAGTGGAGAAAGAGTTAAACTCCATCTCCCACCCCTTTGCGACTGCAATAATGATAATCTCCAGTAGTTGCTATTTTCATTTTAAGACCATACACATTAATTTCAAATATGCATTTAACATTATCTCTGGTGTGGCCCTTAGCTGATATTATTTACAACTACAGTTGCCAAGGCAAAACAAGTTTTTGAAACAAAATTGGAAATCCCTGCTGAAGCAGAATATGTGAGGAACTCTGAAGCAAGCAAACTGAGTTTTGGTAAGACTAGTGAAAGTTCTTGCTCAAGTTAGGAAGGATCAATTAAAGTTATAGCCACAAACTGAGTCCAACAAGTATTTGTATTTCTCAGTCAACAATCCTTTTCCCAGCTTATTAAATGAGTTTTGAAACTTGAGCAAGTTTTCCAATACATGATGGTGTGTGTGTGTGTGTGTGTGTGTGAGAGAGAGAGAGAGAGAGAGAGAGATTGTGTTTTATGTATCTGTGTCTGTGTGCACAGCTACTCAGGTTTGTGGAGAACTGTACTAGCCAGGAGGCAAGAATCAGAGGCAGGAGAAGCTCCACAGCAGGATGGAGCACAGGTAACTTGGAATAAAAAGAGGAAGAGGCACTTCAGGCAAGTGAAGGGCCAGGGGCTTCCCCACTGTCCTGCACCACTGTCTCTCAGAAGCAAGAGCGAATTGAAAAGGGATGAGCAGAGGAAGTTTCCACGAAGGCATAGTCTCTGTCTGCATGCATGCAGATCATTGGGGGAAGGTACATAAACTGGTGGAAGGGGAGTGGTCCCCTGTTACCGCAGTCGCTCCATAGAGCGCAGGCTTGGAAATAGATGCCTAGCCATTAGATTGATGTGCACAGATATCCAGAGCTGTAGAAGTGACTGTAAGTGTTATCTTTGACGATAAATACTTAGCTCTCTGTTGTGTGCATTCCTTTGGCTGGGAAGAGCCCTTGACACCTTTGTTCACAGAACTTCCAGATGACATTGCTGACCAATAATGTCAGCCTAGCTGGCCTGTCTGATTTTCATAATGATAATAATAGCAATAGATCACTTTCCACATATGTCCCAAGATGAATTATAAAATAGAATGATAATAGCTGTTAAAAAACAGGTATAAAAATAATAGGTGAGATTTTTTAAAAATACAAAATGGCACCTGATGCAGAGACCTGTTTGTGGTGCTTTTCTTAGCAATAGACTGCAGTTACAGCATCAACATTTATAGTGTGGACACGCAAAACTTTATCAAGGATTTTAATGTGGTTTTTTTGCCTTTACATTAAAGACTTCCTCTTTGCAGATTCTGCCTGTTCATTGCTTCCTGTTAATTGCAGTTGGGAGATTAGTGATTAATTGCTTTTAATTGCCCTTGAATAGTCTCTTTGTACTGTCACATTGTCAGTTTCTGCTCCTGCAGGGGGAGGCTTTAATTACTGATTTCCTCTCATTATTTCTTTTCTTTTTTAAATAGCCAGATACTACTATTTTGCTCTTAAAAATGATTGTTTCCATTTCAATTGTTTCCTGGTGATGATGGCAGTTCACGGGGGAACAGTTTATATCGGCAGACGTTATTGCCATGGTGTCTTGGGGCGTGGGGGTGCACTATGCCCCTTCTAGTACTGGTAGCTGTCATGAAGCAGTAGCATAGTAAAGTATCTGGGCAGAAATGTATAGGTTGGTGGCCAAGAGTATCCAGCAGGCCTTATGCTTATTGCTGGGCATGTCAGGCAAAGCAGAAGCCATGAACCTATATAGATATATGGGCAAATTTGTTGTTTTCTGTTAGTATCTCAGTTTTTCACATTTCCACATCACTTTGTGAATTTATTTATTTTTGGAAGTATTCTTGAAACTTCAGAGGGTGGATTTCTACTAATATACAAATTTTTGGAAACAGTTCTGCCTAAAATGCACATTTTTGCAGAGCGGTTTCCCAAAATAGAATGGGTTCCCATGTATTATTTTCACCAATATGTATATTTCTATGCACACTTTACCCTAGTGTATGCATTTTTGTGCACATTACTTGGCTGGGGGTCTGGCAGGAGAACTACACTGCAAAATTCAGAGAAGTGTGGATTTTGAAGGATGGTTGTGTTTTGACTTGCATATTGTTGCACAAAGGGTGGCTAGGTTTGCCTTTAAATACAATCTGAACTGAATTTTCCCCCATCCCTCCTTGCACCATGTTGACCCATTTGCCCCTCTGCTTTTGCCACCAGTTGCAACCCAGGCCAGTAAGAGATTGGAGTAATTTCTATGTGTATTGTCCAACTTGTATGGATTGTTGAAGATGTGGAGCAAGCTAAATATAAGCAAATTTCAGTTTTTCATGAAAGAAGCAGATTATTTATTTAGTTACATATAGAGCAAATTAAAACACAGTGTCCTTGTTAGATTCAAATACCCAAAACATGCAAATTGAAAAGCAGTAGGACGCAGTATCAGAATTAAACAAGGGGTTCCACTTTGTTTTAACATTACCAGATTTGGACTGTAATCCTATATGCATTTAACTGTAAGTAATCTCTGTTGGATTCAATGAGATATACTTATGAATAGTCATGTATACAATTGTACTATTAGAAATACAGACTTAAATGTTTAGCTGATCACAATGTATGTTTACTGTCAAGCAAATGCAGATGTTTTGTTTTCTGCACAGCTTCATTCAGGCCAATATATTTTGTTGGCTTTAATAGGAATATATCCACATCAGCAATAGTTGATTAGGCAACATCGTAGCAGCATTCTGTCCTGAGAGTGTCACCCGATTTCATTCCTAGAATCCTGTTCTATTGGATCAAGTTTAGACACCCTGGTCCAAGATTGTGATTAATGTAAAAGAGATCAAAAGAGTGCACAGTCATTTTGAAGCCAGGACTTTCCAGTTTGTAACAATAGCTTCTTCACTGCTTCTCTATCTTTGCTAAGGAGGGTGGTGCGTTATTTTGTCAGGTTGTTTTGATTCCAGAATTGATATTCATTCTTTGATATATAACCCTTAAATTGTACAATTTAAGGAAACTGATTGAAAAAAAGAAAAAAATTAAATGAGCAGAAATGTTTTCGAATCAAAGAGCAACTGACATATATAAAAATGATGTATGTTTCTTACATAATCCACAGGGAGAAATTGGCAGGCTCACTGTGATCTCTACAATTTGCCTGCGGGCAAGCGAGGCTTTGGGACATTCTATTATCCCTTTGCTCTGTTTATCATGGCAAGTGATGTGCAAACCGAAGGTTCTCTTGGACCTTTCCTTTCTGTTCCTTAGAACGGCTAAGACGCCACTTAGCTCCCGAGCTCACCTCCCAGCGCAGTGCTTTGGCAAAGGTTCAGTGACCAATAATCAATTATTATTGAGAAGCAATCAATCGCTAATTTCCATAATTATGCACATCTAAACACTAGGAACAAGAAAGAGAAACAAAGCTGTACTCCGAGCATTGCCTTGTTAGCAGTATTTTGTTAACACAGGCTCTAAAAAAAGCTGCTGCAGCTGGTACCACAAATGTGTTTCCAGTATTCAGGCCATCAACGTGATCCGTTGCTAAATGTATAGAATCAGCTTCTTGCTAAAAACTACAATTACAGGTGATATACAGATTGAAATCACAGGGCTGGTTTGTCGAAGAAAATTGTCCTAATGATGGGTTTTCGGATCGGGAATGCAGCTCTTTTCTTCCTCTGTGATGGGTACTGAAGGCAGCTGCACCTGCCTCTGTGCTGTATTCTGCCGCACTTAATGATATCTGATGATATCATTAGGCAAAGTGTTCATAAACAGATGTTGAGCCTGTGCCTAAATGCTGTCAGATGAGCGGTTGCTGGCCTGAAACAGTATTATTTATATAGAACATTTACGTTTGTTATGTTAATAACCCCACTATTAGCTCTCTGGATGTTGCGATAGGAATGTAAATGTAGTTAATATGAATAACAACCTCTTTACTCTTCATGCTGCAGTTGGGTATAACTTTTAGGCTTTTAGAGAGAAACAAAGATCCCCCCCCCCACCAAGTCCTTTTGACTTGGATTTTTTTTTGGCACCATATGAAATTTTGATCAGCAGATAAATGGTAAAAATCCGTAGGACAGATGTTAAAAGACTGAAATTTGTTTCTTTTACACTTAATGTTTTCAAGACATGCTAGCATTTTTTAATGTCATATTCATATCTCGCACTGCTGGATATGCTCTTCAGTACCCTGACACAGAGTTTGCTTGTAGACACCGAAGATACAGCATATATCATGTCTCAAACGGCAATATAACATAATCATTATGTTTGTGCGTGTGTGTATAATTTCCAAACAAAAGCCCTGTATCCTTGGTTGGTGTTATTCTAGGCTTATCTTCTGTAGCTTCATTTATATCTGTGTAATAATCCACAGTGTTGACTAGGTCACCCCACATCATATTCATGCTGCTGCTGCTGCTGCTGCTGCTGTTGGCTTTTCTGGTGTCGTATTATTTTAGTACTGCCTGAAATCCTGCATTACAATTGCTGTGGTTTTATTCAGCCAAAGTTGCATTTTATACCTCATAGTTAATTCATGTAGAGTAAGTTATGTAAATTTTGACAGTCATCAAAATGTGCAATGTTTTTGCTGAAATACAGCTGAATAGCAGGAGCTCTGTTATAAAAATATCATTAGTGCTCTCATAATTTTATTTGCTGTCTTAACTCTTTCTGAATATTGTTTAGGGCGGAGGTGGATATTGAATATGGGATTTTTGTGTTCATTTTAAACAACTGATGATGAACAGCATTTTTTTATATAAAAAAATAAGCTGTGGCATTGCAACTGGAATATTCTTTGGCTTTAAAAGTTTATTTCAAACATTTATAATTTTTTGGTCCTGCAGTTGAATATTCCATTGTGTCACTGTGGCATGAGACAAATCACAGTCTATTTCCCTACGGATAAGGTTAAGATACTTCAATACTTTATGTGGCTGTGAGAAATTACAGATCTAAAAGGCTTTTAGAATAGGAGAATCACTGCTGGCAAAATAAGGGTCATGGCCAAATGACCATCTCTGGGTTGGATCCAGACCCATTAAGTTAAGAACCCCCCAACCCTAATAACTTATTATTCATTTATAAGTGGATCGACTCAAAACCTGGCTATGTCTGGATGCAACTGTATATACTTAAATTAATGAATAAACAGTTAAAAATCCAAATAATGATGTGAGGTGTCCATCAAGAAAGTATCATAACACTAGTTTCTCCATACAGCTGGAGCAGGTACACAGCAACTCTTCCTTTATAAGAATAATTCTGACAAATGCAGTAGGCAGATATCATCTCATAGCCTTAAAAGTATGTGATGTTCACTCTGAATGAATTGGTACTTGAGTTCTAACTTTTCTGAACTGAATGAGATACAAAATACAGCTTAGCTTTGAGAGCAAAACCTCTTCAAAGGGTAAGTGATGCTGACAGAAGAAGAGTGCTCTGTGGGGGAGAAAGAAAAAGAAAGAAAGAAAGAAAGAAAGAAAGGAAGGAAGGAAGGAAGGAAGGAAGGAAGGAAGGAGAGAGAGAGAGAGAGAGAGAGAGAGAAAGAAAGAAAGAAAGAAAGAAAGAAAGAAAGAAAGAAAGAAAGAAAGAAAGAAAGAAAGAAAGAAAGAGAAAGCTGGGATTATTGTTAGGAATATAAACTATTGGATCCAGACTTGGGAGTTCTTTTCAAGAACTGTTCCCAACAGCAAAATGTCAGGAGATACGTTTTACTCATTCCTCCTTCCTACTTCTATGAAGGGTTCAGGGTCCTTCTGAAACAGTGGCAAAAAAGGTCTCCTTCCATTGGGACCTATCTTCTGGATCAAAAGCCTTCTGTAGATGGAAGAAACGTTTCTGTTTATAGAAAGTTATGTTTGGTTCCAACTTAAATAAACTAGAGCTGTTATTTTTATTTTTATTATATATTTTGTGGTTTTATATTTTGATTTTGTTCTGTGAACTGCCCTGAGACCTCCGATTATAGGGAGGTATAACAACAGCATCATCACCACCATCATCATCAGCAGCAGCAGCAGCAACAACAAGAACATTAAATGTGGGAGCAAAGATTGGGGGGCTTCTTAATGAAACCTATCATCTCCATCCTCTGACTCTCACCCCCCCTCCCAATTTAACCAAATCCACCCCCTTTGGTCTTCTAAAAATAGGCAGGGAAATAAGTTTGTATTGCTGACTTTGCTGTTCCTTGGAAACTAATTCTGTGTGGATAGAGAGTCAATGCACGCTGTACTTCACAGCAGACATTCTGGTCTGGCATAAAGAGACTCCTCCAGGAAGAGCACAAACAGAAGTATTAATGTATCACAGGATTAATTGTAGGAATAAGAAAAACCTTCCAAAGGTTTTTAATTATGTGATTTTTGTTAATATTAACTGTTGACTTCCCTGAAGTGGGGTTTTCTATTAAAGCTTCAGTATGTAGAGACTCCATTCTTATGTATCTGATTGACTACAGAAAGTTTTCTATATCTGAAAGAGATCTTGCAATACTGAATTTTTGCAATGATTAATAACTGTGAGCAAATATTAGCTTAAACACATTTCCTGTTACTTAGTGCATGCAACTGCTGTACTATGTGCATGTACTATGAACATACTTTGCATGCATTTTTGCTTGGATCTCACTTTCCAGCTCACAGAAACCAAGGGGAGAGATTACTCTGCTCAGTAGATACTCTCTGAAGACATGGCAGGAATTTTCATTTCATACATAATTCTCAAGTTGCTGCAATAGCTACAAAAAGTCAAATAGCTTCATAATCAACTAAAAGGGAAAAAAATTACAAAAGGGAACTTTTCTAAAATTGCTATTACTGTTTGGTGTAAAATTGATTTCCAAAAAGCTTTTGTATGTGCATATGTGTAACGTGTTTTGTGCAACCCACTCTGTTGCAATTCAGGAAATTTATTAATTAATATAATTACAGCAATCTGCTTTATTCATTTCACATTTTTCTCTTCCTGCTCTCTTTGCTCTCATCCCATGCCATGTGGTTTTCACACTGACTTCACAAAGTTGCTATTGTTCATCTGTCCTGCAGTATGGAGACAGAGGTTAAAATGTTGGCCAACGATCTATTTAGTGATGTAGTGATTTATTTATTTATCTTTTACATTTAGATCCCACTTTTCCTATAAGTGGGGAGTGCAACTAAACATTGCAAAATGGAGTTCTTCTGTTCAAGGTACTTGGTAAACCATCTATGTCCTCTTTCAGAGCATTCTGTTCCAATCCTTCCCTGGACTTCAGGTTTCTAATTAGTCAGCCAGTATTCTGCGCACACCGAGCATGCTCTTTACTCATTAGTATGGTTTAAGGATTTTTGCCCTTAATATCTTTTTGGACTCCTACAAACCTTGGGGTCTCCCCCCCCCCCAAGCTGGCTGACACTGCTCTCTTGTTAGTGAGTGGCGCCGTTTTTGCTATTTAACAATTGGGACCCAGAGAATGAGTTTATTATAAGTATATAGAATTTACCTCCACGGTGTTGGCACCCTCTAAGAGGTTTTAATGACTCTGAACTAGAGATCTGCGGAGTTCTGACATGCAGACAGAACTCTGTGTGAAAAAGTCGCCTTCACTGTACTCTTTTCAGCACTTGCTAAAAACATTTGTGTTTAGACAATTCTACCCAGATGCTTAGAAAGTAATTTTAATCTGTTCCAGTATTTTAACTTTTGCCTCTTTTAAAGTATGGTTGTGATTTTTTTCTTGGTTTTCTTGATTTATCTTTTTGTAAACCGCTTTGAGGGGTTCCCCCCAATAAATTTTATGAAACAAACAAACAAACAAACAAACAAACAAACAAACTGTCTTTGGGTTCCACACTTTACACAGGGGAAATTAGAGTAGAGGGCCCAATCAGTCTGATCTTATGCAGAATGTTCAGTGTGTACCTTCAAACCACATATATTATATTTTTTTAAAAATTATGTGATGCATTCTCCCAATCATTTTAACCAGAATTAATGGTGTTAGTTTCTGTTTCCACAGGAACCTTTCTTTCTCCTCATGCCCCTCACCCGCTTCCTCCAGGAAGCTCAGAGTTGTGTATGGGGTTTTCAGAATAACTGTGATGGGCAGAGGGAGTGACTGGCCTAAGGTCATGCAGTGAACTTCATAGCTAAACAGAGATATGAACTGTGTCTCCCAGGACATAATCTATGCATTACACACACACACACACACACACACACACACACACACAGGCTATCAAATGAAAGTGTGATATCTTTTAAACCTGTTAGGCTTTTGTCTTGCTTAGGAAATACATTTATTATGTTGCTCTGTATCCGAATGACATATTGTGTTCCACAGCCACTGCGTGAGGCGATTGGTTTAAAATGCAGCTCAGTTTTATACACAGTGTAGAAGGTTAAATTACAAATGGAAATTAAAAGCTTCTTTAAGGCCTGCATCTACAGACAACAACCATTAGAGCTCATTTAAAGAACCACAATGTTGTTGATAATGGTAAATACTTCTACTGCTGCTTCTATGCCAACAGGGAATGGCCCAGCAAAGAACATTTTTATGACAGCATTGAGTTTCAGAAGGAGAATGGCAGTGATGTAACTGATTAACACTAAGAGCCTAATTTTGATTCCCCCCGCCCCACTTTCCATAGAACAAAACCCAAAATGGCCAAGCTCTGTTTACAATGATAAATAATGATAATAATAA
Source organism: Darevskia mixta (assembly GCA_034641385.1). Lineage (NCBI taxonomy): Eukaryota > Metazoa > Chordata > Lepidosauria > Squamata > Lacertidae > Darevskia > Darevskia mixta. The sequence goes on from JAWWNH010000001.1 coordinate 17,236,711, forward strand.
CTTACAGCAAATGTTATGCATAGAAATCCAAGCTGTGTCTTGGAGTAAAAAGGTGCAGCTCCCACTGTAATCAAGGGAGTTAGAAGCATTCATCCCTGAGCTGAATTTTTGTGCATAAACCAAAGTCTTTAGTCCAGTTGATGGACCACCATCACAAGCTTTCAAGTCTGAAACTGATTCAGTATTGTCACGCATGATTACGCTAGCTTTGGGGCTAATTTGTATGTTTATTTCTGAGTTCATAGAGGATTCACATGCTGCCTTTACCTCCTGGTTTCTATGTGGGCAGCTGCTACTGTGAAATATACCTTGCATGTGAAGGTTGAAGGGTTTGCAATGTCAAAAAAGGCTGGTATCCAACCATTTTCTCAACATGGAAACGTATTTGGTGTGCCTGCTTTTTCACCATATTTCCTCATATGAAAATGGGCTGGTAAAATAATGCCACTCTGCTTAGTTAAAATGGTCAACTGAGCAATAAGAATGCAAATTGCAGATAATATTGTTCTGCTTCTGCTCACATAGTTCCCTCTGCCGGTGAAAGCATAACCAGCACCAATTCCCTGTTTGAGTAGCTTGTCGCCCACAGATTTTCCAGGCTCCCTTGATCTCTTTCACAAGGTTCTGTGTAGCAATCAGCTTCACTAGGCAATGCAGTAACTCTGCTACACACGGTCATTGTATAGGTTAAAAATTGCACTACTTTGAACCAGTCCAACTAATATATGTTAATAATTTAGCACATAAGTGCAGGCAGGGCCAGCCTCAACAACTGGTTTCTCGACAGGGCACTTTGTCCACAGCCCTTCCAACCCGAAATTGGCCTTGAGTCCAGGCATTTTCCAATTCTTCATAGCCTGATACCCAAATACCCTAACCCTCACCAATCCCATGCCCCTTCCAAAAGGTCATAGTTGTACATTTTGTGAATGGATAGCAGCAGGACTGCTTTTTAAGCATCAGGTTGGTTTGTTGCTTAAAAATCAGAGAGGGCCTTAAAAGAAATTTGGAATATGTGGTGATGGGAAATCACATCCTATCACTGTAGGTAACGTCCAGCCTTTGTAGAAAACCCTGAACACATTGCGTTAAGCTTGGAAATACTATATAGTAATAATATAATTGCCTGAGCAGCCAGAGGCAGTTGACAGTTCCCAGGTCTGGGAATTAGGTATGCAACCAGCTTTAGACAGTTTGACACTCCCCCTGAAGGAGCAATCTGGGAGTACTCCTAAATTGAATATTGTCTCTGGAGGCTGAGGGAAGGGATTCCTGGACAGGGATAGCACAGTAGTGAATACACTGGTAACTTCCCTGTTAGACTACCGTGAAAGGCAACATGGAAACTGCAACTAGTGCAGAATGTGGCAGCTAGATTGCCACATCCCACCTGTGGAAGCTGTATGTTATATAGAGATGTGGAAGAAGGACTTTTCTGCTGTGTCAACCTACCTGTGGAACATTCCCTCCCTATTTTATATATTTATCTAAAACAATAATTTTAAACTGCCAGCTGATTTTAAAAAACCATGGCAGTATAAAATATATAATCATTAAAACATAATAAAGTTATAAAATCGTAAAATACAGAACAAGTGACCAACAGTGAATTAAATTAATTATCTAAAAAGGCTTGGTGAAACCAAAATATTTTCAGCAGGTGACAAAATAATAGGTGCCTGCCTGATTCCAATAGGAATAATACTCCAAAATACTAGTTGTATTGGTCTGTGCTAAGGCAAACCAATTTTAATGGTGATCTCTTCCGTATGATTTTAGTGAAGGTGGCGGGAATAGTCTGTCCCACACTGTGCTGATAAAAATCTTTACAAAATATCTGTAGATTTTCATCCACATGCACTATTAAGACAATTATATACCCCATGCCCATTAGTACCCAGGCCACCACGTCATGCCCACCAAAGTATTGTCCAGAAGGGGACAATACTTCAACCAACAAATTAGGAATGGGGGTAGGTGACATATTGAGGGTCATTAGACCTCTACTAAGCCCTGCAGGAATTCCTACATAATTATGGGGAACCAGAATTTCAGATCTCTGACTGAACACTAGTTTTCCGTGATAGACTTTGTAGCAACTCATGCCAATGAAATAAATAGCCGGTTCACAGACAGACAAAGCAAAACACTTCAGTTTCAAAGTCAGGGGTTGTATTTCAGTAATATCTGTAGACATGCCTGCTATTTATTCTCCTCCCTTCATTGATTTCCCTTTAGGATTTTGCCAATATGAATCAGTTAAAGGCCAACTCATATCTGCATTGCCTCCCACACAATTTCAGTGGAGAGTGGAGAGTAAGAGCTGGGTCACATTGAGAAGCTCCGTTTGTGGATGAGTGTGTGGGTGCAAGGCAAGAACTTGCAAGGAAAGAACTTGCAAAGATCTATGAACTAATTAGAATTGCAACAACTGGCAAAGTTTCTAGGGCACCAAGGATGTTCCTGGGAAACAACTACCCTTTTATAAGGCACCCCAAGTTGCTTTCACTTGTGCTTTAATAAGAGCTTCCAAGCCATTTTAATTTTCAACTTTCAGTTCTTCTTTTCTTTTGTCTACAGGATCTTGGGGCATCACCTTTATTGACATGTATGACCTGAGCATGAGGATCTAATCCCACATGCTGTTTACATTGTAGCTTGCCCTTGAGTGCAAGATTCAGCCCCACACCCCGAATTGCTCATGGTGGTGGTGGTGGTGGGGGGGGCTCCAATCTGGATCAGAGACTGTACACTTAGAATTGAAAAATTATAGAATTGTAGAGTTGGAAGGGACCATTAGGGTATTGGGGGGAGGTAGCTCCCACTCATGGATTCATATTGGGACTATATTGGAAGTCAAAGGATTTAAGTCCCTCCCCACACTGGGGTCCCAATTTGGATTGCCAATATTTTTCAAACAAAAAATGAGAAGAAGCAGCCAGCACTCAAGGCAAGATGTGAAGTAAACTAAATTACAGAGGCATATCATATGCTTGTTGGAGATGGGTGGTTTCAAAGGGCATATAATGCCCTTTTCTTGATGTTTGCGAAAATCTTGTATCCTTTTTCCAAATTTTATGAAGAGTTCATGAATGTGGGTGGCATTTTCTACCAAAGTCAAAGGCAATGCTCTCTATCTTTTCCTTCCTTCTGCCTAGACAATGGTGGACCTTGGGGTCTCAAATTTCAGCAACGCTCTGTGTAACACCAAAATTCTACACCTCCCCCACCTCTCCTTCCACTATACTTGGTTACATTAACTCCTCTGGGTCTACTCTGATTAGAACTTGGTTGGACACAACCTTCTATGTTGATATTTGCAAAGTTACGCAAATATAAAAATAAAGCAGCATTTATTAAAGTCAGAACAGCCATCTAGGGATAAAACATGCTATATTGATATTGCATAATTTTATTTAATTATATTTTTTGTTAGGGTTTTCACATGAAGACTGTGTTCCGTATGACAGTGGGGGTGGCTTAGTAAGTAGAAACAGCTAAGTAATAACTTGCATTTGAGTTCCCACTTCAAGAGTTCTTAAACACTTAAGATGAAAGCTTCTCAGAAAGTAGCAGCTAATCCTTAGCTTTAAGCTAGGACATGAGTGAAATTAAAACCAATTGGTTCTTTACTATTGATTCCACACAATTATCATGTCCCATTTTGTGAATGCTTATTAAATAAATGGCATTTAGCAGTTGTAGCTTTGCTGACACGATAGGAGGAGCAGCAAACAAAGTTTATTTTAAAATGCAAAACCACTAATAGGTTCTCTTTGGTTAACTTGGATTTTTGCAACTCTGATTAACCTCATTTTACTAAGAACCAAATAGAGTGCCTTGTTTATAGTCTTCCATGCATGATAACTTTGCAATGCTGGCTTACTCATAGAACTCTAAAGGTCATGCCGTTCAGTGGACACTTTCATTCCTGGAAAGTGGAGGCTCTTATTTAAATATACATATTTCATCTATATTTTCATAGCTCACAGAGGTATACAATAAGATCAGTGTTACCAGTAAGCTCTGTTCACTGATCCAGGCACCAGATCAGCCCATATTTTGCATTTCAAGATTTGTCAACCCTGTTTTCACAGTCACATCATGCACTGTCACTGTGTTTTAGGTATAGGAGACAGGACAACCAGTATGCAAGGAAGGAGAATTTGATCACAGTACAATGGTAAAGGGTTTTAACCATCTTGAAGCATGTGAAAGACTGTTTTGCTGATTGGTTTAACTTTGCTTCTCAACTTTTGGGGCAAAGAATCCTGGGGTAGAATATGTGTTTGAAGGGAGCATAATCAGAAAATCTGGAATGAGGAGAATCTACAGCTCCAAAATTCGTATGGGCTGGATTGGACAATTTCCTGATTCAGCCTGTCTCCACTAATCCAGTTCAGTGTGTAGGAAGGAACAGGTTCTTATTTTTAAATTTCACCAAGTCCCCTAGTCTTAAAAAATTACAGAGATGATCAGCCACCCGCATTTCATTGCTGACAAACGAAATGTTTAAAACCTTGGTTAAATTTAATTCAGTAGATGTGCATTGATTTTTGCATGTACCACTGGATCTGTGGAGTGCACTCCTCCCAGGTGTTGACATCTATTGGGACCGCATAGTAATTTAATAATATTATGCTTTATTTTCATGCACACCCACATGACACTCAATCAAGAAGTATCTCAGAGAAGAGGTATTCCTTTTATGGTGACTTAGAGCTCTGTTTCAGTACAACAGTACTTATTGGATGTGCATGTTGTACTGTAGTCATCTGGACTAATTTGGCACTCTGAACCCATACATGTTGTGGTTGATTGGAGTCTTGATTCAAAGCACCAATCACCCATGAAACTCAATGGGAGGAATTCAGCATTGTGCTATGTTGACCATTAGAGCTTGCCAGATGGAACAATCCCCCTTCTTCTCCCACTGTGCACTGTTCTGGGGGTTCTTTCAGTTTCCCCATAGCCAATTGCATGGGGCAATTGCATGGGAGAGAAGCCCCATTGTGCAAGGAGAAGTCCTTGCACAGGCTTTCACTGAGTCCCACTGATGGCACTCAGTGGAATTCCATCCTATGTATGGAAGCTTTCTGGTGGTGTAGCAGACCCTTCAGTGTAGCTATTTCCTGTGTGTTGATCAGTGACTTTGGACACCTGCAGCTGCATGGGGAGAGCCAACTTGCAGCTCATTAATAGACACAATCACTCTTGAGCAGTGCTTTTCGGCAGCTAAAAGTAATAGGAAAATAACCCATTATTTGCGACAGTAGTAGAGGGAGCAAGTCTTGTGTGCTTCTGAGCATACCCAGTCCTGCCATCCTTCTTTTATGTCACCTATTCCATGCTTCTTGGGAGAAAAGCAATGACAAATCTAGACAGCATCTTAAAAAGCAGAGACATCACCTTTCTGACAAAGGTCCATATAGTTAAAGCTATGGTTTTCCCAGTAGTGATGTATGGAAGTGAGAGCTGGACCATAAAGAAGGCTGATCGCCGAAGAATTGATGCTTATGAATTATGGTGCTGGAGGAGACTCTTGAGAGTCCCATGGACTGCAAGAAGATCAAACCAATCCATTCTGAAGGAAATCAGCCCTGAGTGCTCACTGGAAGGACAGATCCTGAAGCTGAGGCTCCAATACTTTGGCCACCTCATGAGAAGAGAAGACTCCCTGGAAAAGACCCTGATTTTGGGAAAGATTGAGGGCACAAGGAGAAGGGGACGACAGAGGATGAGATGGTTGGACAGTGTTCTCGAAGCTACCAACATGAGTCTGACCAAACTGTGGGAGGCAGTGGAAGACAGGAGTGCCTGGTGTGCTCTGGTCCATGGGGTCACGAAGAGTCAGACACGACTAAATGACTAAACAACAACAACAACAATTCCATGCCTACATTGAAGCAATGTCTTTCCACTTGCTTTACTGTTTACAAGTCCTTGATACAGTACATTTAGGTAGTAGAGAAATTCAACAAGTTTGAGGAATGCTGAAATTACAAGCTGAATTGAAAGGTGGAGTGTTTTTCATGTATATTTAGCAGCAGAAAAAGTTTTTGCCTTTTGGAGTGGGTTGCATCCATTTTTTCGCCCATACAAAGTAAGAAAAATCAGTGATCCATTTGGCTACGCTCATTCATCAAACTGATGCAGGACGCAATGGCTTCACTGTTTGCCCACAGTGACATCACCACATATCCAAATCTAAGTTGGATATATAGCATTGTGAGGTAGTCCCATTCAATGTGTGATGTTTGACTGGCTGGTATCATCAATGGGCCGGGGGGGGGGGGAGAGAAGAAAAGATCGTCATCATCCTTTATTTGACCGTCAGTCAGAAAAAGATACATTTATCCATACAAAGTTAAAACAAAAGATCATATTTTAAAAGAAAAGATCATATTTAATTCTTTTAATGAAAAAATGGTTCTGAAGATGCAATAGAGAAGCAATAGCAGCAGAACGCAGCAAAATATGTTGGAGGGAAACTCAATGGTACGGGCTTTGGGTGCAGGGCAATACAGACCAACACATTATACAAATCAAAATGCCTGGGGAAGTAGAAATGTTTTAGCCTGGTGCCAAAAAAATTATGTAGTGCAGGCACAAGGCACACCTCTTTAGGAACAATGTTCATAACTTGTGCAAAACAAAATAAAAAATAAAAAAATTCCTTCCAGTAGCACCTTAGAGACCAACTAAGTTTGTTCTTGGTATGAGCTTTCGTGTGCATGCACACTTCTTCAGATACACTGAAACAGAAGTCACCAGACCCTTATATATAGTGAGAGGGTGGGAGGGGTATTACTCAGAGGGGTGGTGGGAATGGGTGATAGGCTGATAGCTGTGGTAAACCTGTTGACGACTGTTAACGACTGCAATTAGTCTTACAGGAAAAAGCAAGGGGTGAGAAGGTTAAAAATAGCTTTGTCATGTATAATCAGATAAGAATCCAATGTCTTTATTCAGACCAGGTCTCTCCATGGTTTTAAGTTTGGTAATGAGTTGCAATTCAGCAACGTCTCTTTCCAGTCTATTTCTGAAATTCCTTTGCAATAAGACAGCTACTTTGAGATCTTGTATAGAATGTCCTGGGAGATTGAAGTGTTCTCCTACTGGTTTCTCTGTCTTGTAATTCCTGATGTCAGATTTATGTCCATTTATCCTTTGGCGTAGAGTTTGGCCTGTTTGTCCAATATAGAGAGCTGAAGGGCACTGTTGGCACTTGTGTGTCACCACAAAAAAAGCCCTCTTCATTGTTGTTATCCACTTCCAATAAGGAAGGCATTTGGAAAAGAGCTTCAGCAGAAGATCTCAAGGCATAGACAGTCTGGTATGGAAAGTGGCATCTCTTCAGGTATTTAGGTTCCAAGCCTTTAAGGGCATTAATAGGACCTGCACTGTCATTGTTCCTTAAGATTCTTAGGAATGCATGCTAAGGAATACAGATCTGTAGCTGCTTACTCCTTAGCAATACATTTACTACTAGCAGTCATTCAGGAATAGCAATGACAAACTATGGTTGGAATTCTGTTTGTTTAAAATAAAAGAGTGTTTTATTGCTGGCTTTTTGAAGCCTGGTTGCACCCAGGGCCATTGTGAATACCTTCTAAAAAGAATAGTGAGTCTGGCAGATGAGTTACCAGTATGCAAAAGACAGCTCAAGAGGTTTATTGATTCAAGAATTTGAAGTCACCAGTTTAATGAAATCTCTTCATTTTGAAAAAAATGAAAGTACAAAAGAGGGCTTTTTAAAAATACAAAAAAGCCAAGAGTATTCAATAACAAATATTAAATGATAAACACAGATTGCTTAAAATCAGATGGGCCATTTTAAGCAAAGTATTTTAGCTCATCATGATATGTAGCACCTTATTTAAATTAGGAGGTGTTAATTCTTAGCTTGAATAATATATTAATATAATATGTAAAGTGAATGGCATTGTTAATCACAGTCGCGCCTGGAACGACTTTGCTTCTGTGCACGGAATGTTAATTTTGCAAAACATTAATTTCAAAGATTTTGCAGCAGTGCTTTTGTAATTAAATATTAATGTCACATGTTATTGCAGTAGCATGTTTATGAAAGCCGGCAACACTTCAAGTCAACTCATTTGTTTTTATATTTATTCTTGTACATCTGCAATCCCTTCCATTTCACAATTTCAAAGTGAAGGCCATTTTGAATAGTCAATATGTAAAACATTTTTCATTGTAAGCGTTTTTTAACATCCAACAGGGTAAATATTTAATGTGGTGTTTTTAGCTGGCATAATTTTTCCAGAAAATTGGCTATAACTTTTAACAACTTGTAGGTGCACTAAACTGTCTCCATTTTTGGCTTAAGTCATCTGAAAATAAAAGAGTCATAAATGTGATGAAAACTGAGCAAAATTATGCAAGAATTATGAGATTCTTTATGAAATTTTGGAATTCCAAACACCCCTGATTTTATTACTTTCCATGGTGTGACTTTATATTAATTTGTGTGTGTGTGTGTATTTAAATAAATCAGATACCAATTTATCTTCTTGAGTGATCCAATTGTCTTTATGCTGGAGAATTTTGTCTCATGCTTAACATGAAACACTTTAAAGCCTGTATTTTCTGTCAAATGTCTGAGTGTTTTATGAGTAACTTTAATGATGGCCTCTGTTAATTGACGCTTATTCTGTATATATGTCACCGTATTCATTTTCCTATGGCTGTTTTGACCAAATTACAATATCTGATGATCTTGCGTATGGTACTTCAAACCTGTGAATTGCATTAGTCTACAAAGAAAGTCATTTCCATTTTAGCATGTTAGTGACAAGAAATCCATTCGAAGTATCGCACATTAAGCCTTCCCCCCTCCCCCTCCTCTCTTTCTGCAAAGACCTTCATTATATAGCAAAAAAACAACAACAGCAGCTTAGCAGAGTAAATTGTGAATTATAAAAATACCTTATTTATTGCACCACAAAATGCAGGAACAATCAAGATGCATTGTTGTTTGGTTATGGCCACATTTAATAGTTAAAAATTATATCGGCACCTGATGTTGCATGTTAACAGCTAATACCGTGTGACAGTGATGAATTTAAAGGATAAAGAAGAGATACAAACTACATTTTACAAGCATGATGGGTCTCCAACAATGCCATTTAAATATTATTTGTCACTATTTAAAATGAACCTTTCCCCTTTAAGCTATGCCATTATGCTCATTTGTCCTGTCACTGCTGACAGGCTCTATGACTCACACACAAAAATGGTCATTAGGTACTGCATCTTCATCTTATTTAAAAAACAAGGGGGGGAGAGAGAGGGAAAGCATTCTGATGCCTCTAAAAGCCTGTAATTATTTTCATCCGAAGAGATAGTGTTGCTTGGAAGGTAATTTAATAACCTTTTGCATGTACCTGGGGAATGCCTCTCTGGGGAACCAAGGTGCCGACATGCCATTCAGTCGTCAAAACATGACCTTTAATGGTTGCTTGGAGAGAAGTTAGCATGGAATGTTGTGCACAGTACAATGCTAATTCTGCTTTCTAATATATGCAAAATTTCGTTCTAGAGCAATGATCTTTATAAGATGAATAAATATAGGTAACTCCTCCAGGGAACAAAAGGCAGGCCAGTTCATCGGTTCCTAATGCAGGGATCCTGCCACCTACTTTGTAAAGAGCTTTTAAAGCATACGGGATTGAGGGGAGCGAACTGCACCAGAAGCACAATGACACCCGTTCCTTCCCAGCATTTGTAGGTGTGGTTTCCCACCCCCTCCGCTCCGCCCACAACTCCTGGCTGTGTTGTGAATGAGCTGCTTGCCCCGAAAATGTGACTGAAGTAATCCAACAGTTTTTATGTCCCTCATAGCACAGACTGACCTGCAACTCAGCCACGTGGAAAACGAAAAGCTAACGAGATTCTTCCATGTTACTATATTCAGGGGAAAACGAGTGTCCTTGCAGATGACTTGGCTGTAGTCACAGGGTTAAAAATGCATGTAAGCTTGTCTGTTAAAATTAAGCATGTCAAGCATCTGGAGGATATACTGTACTCAACAAAGGATAGACTTTGTCGTGCCACATCAGGGTCAAGAAAACCCCATATTTTGGTATAGTGATACTAGATCCCAGGTAGCTAGAAATGAAGGGATTTCAGCTCATACCCATGACATGCCATCCGTCAATTTATTAGCACACTGGTGCAGTAAAAGCCACTGAAAAAGCTATATCAATTCGTTTAGGGTCTCCCCCCGCCCCTTTAAAATGTCGGTAATCCTCATCTTTGCTCTCTCAACCGGCCAGCATTAAAGATTTATGTTGGACTTTTTTTCACTGCCACACCTGAATATGGATTACTTAAATGGACTGTAAATAATTCATATCTGGGAATAAGTTTCCATTACTGGCCAATGTTGTAATTTAATATACAGTATTATGGGTTGTGCAGTTTCAGTTTGTTTTCGATGTGCATTCTGCAATTGAGCAGACAACAGTTTAAGCAAAAAAAAAAAAAAAAAAGGATGCTATTTGTTCAGCTTGTTTTCATGTTCAGCACTGGGCTGTGGGAAGCAATAAAGTAAATGAGGCTAATTTCAGCAGCCTCCCTTTTTAAGGAAAGGGGGAGGAAGCCTTGACCCAAATTGACATAAGGCAAATTGAATAAATAAGGAGAAATAGTATTAATCTAATTTCCTAACCAAAAGGTTTCAAGGTATAATACATCATTTTAACAGAGCATTTTTTAAAAGCTAGATTTCAAAAATCCACTTCTGTTCTGGGGACTTTCACATATGGTGCCTGATTATTTTTCTCTTAAGTAGCTCCAATAGAAAAGGACATATCTGAGATTGAGTTTTTCAGCAAGGTCACCGGATACAAACAGAAAAACTCCACAGTGTTAAAGTGCAGAGAATTTCTAAAACCATCCTTGTATAAGTGTTTACACTTAAAAGACATTTAAACAATTTAAGATTAAGTTGCATATAGCAAAAGAAAAAAAATATTAATAATAGATTAATGCTTGAAAATCTATGAAGACACATAAGATAATGATTTAAAAAGGAATAATTTAAAGAGATGAATTAAAAAATAGAATAAAAAAGAAGGCCAACATAAACTAGGGAAAAACATGCTGTGAATAAAGTCTGTTAGATCTTGAAATAGAAGAACTGCTAAATAATGCATAGTTTTATTTTTCTATAATTTGCATAAACCTTAAGAGAGTATTTATTTGTGTAAAACTTGATGTATTGAGCAAGGGAAGTGGGGAGGGGGAGAAATGGCATTCATTTTGTTTTCATTTTGGTATTTAGGAAAAATATTCTGTTACATATGGACTACTTAGACCTAATCATCTGACTGAATGTGATGTGTTTCTTGAGCCAGGTTGGAAAGGGCTGGATTGAGAACAGTGCCCTGGTCTTGCTGCAGGCTACGCAGGTTGGCCCAAGCTCTGCTGGGGAGCAGATGGTGAGCCAATGCTTGCAGTCACACTTACCTTCCTTGCTAAATCCATAATCCCTCACTGGACACGCAGCCAAGGCAGGCTTTGGAGACAGAAAGGAGGTTACAATCTGGACTTGGGTATTGACTGCCAGAACTGAGAAAACAGCTCAGAAATTTTCAAATGCTTAACAAGTTATCAGTCTTGTCCCTAAGCCAGTGCAGCATTTTTAAAAGTAATTAAGACATGATTGAAAATGTGTGTGTGCCATCTAAATAAGGGGGTGGGGGGAATCTTAAAAAAAATAAAAATCATACCCAATAATTAAAGCCACATTAAATATACTACATTTGGGTAGAAGGGGCAAAGAGAGCTTGTATAAAATGTGCTTTTATTTCCAGAGAGGGCATGTGTGTGTGTGTGTGTGTGTGTGTGTGTGTGTGTGTGTAAAAGCTAAGAAAAATAGCTTTTAAAAATGTACCAACAGGATATTAAGGGATGTTATATCAAAGTAGAATGTTAGTTCATGGTGTGATTATGATTAAATTAATTAATCATTTAATTAATTTCACACTGATTGAACATATTAGACTTAGTGCTATATGTATTACCATGTATATAATATGTACTAATAAGTATTGTGTTCCTATGCAGGAAAATATAATACTATATGATAGTCACAGCATGATCTCTCCTCTCCTTTCCTAAATATCTGCATGGTTACCAACCCAGATATTTATATATCTTAGAGAACACACACACACACACACACACACACACACACTGTAGGGGAAGCCAAATCCTAATCAGCTACAATAAAGGGGGGAAACGATAAGACCATCTGTTTTAAGCAAGTGGATTTACTATAAAAGGATGGCATACACAAAAAGTTACAGCAATATTGTGATTGTGTATTAACTTAAATGTGATGTGTATGTTTGTTTGTATGCATATGCATATATTTATATGTGTGTATATTTATACATTTATAGAATGTACATATGTGTGTTTGTGTTTATCTTATGTGTGTAGATTTTGTGCATCTGTATCAAACACTTATTAGATAGATATAGGCTTATACATTGAATGAAGGTTAGCATGTAAGGATGTGCACCGCTCTCTCTGGCTTAGTGATCTGTAGAGAAGCACCAAAGAAATTCACACGCCATCTAGGCAAACATTCACGGCCCATTTGATAGGGTTTGAGTGCTGGCATGAGGGCAAAAAGGGTACCCCTGGTTCTGAAACCTGATCTCAGTTCCTATGCAAATGTAGCAGGAGCCCACATTGGTGGCTGCCTGCTGTAGTTGCGTCTAAGGTCACTTGTGCCATTCTGTCTGTACTTATATGTGCTTTCATTTTATCTTCCCAGCAACTCTCTGAAGCAGGAGAATAGCCGGGCATAGCCCACCCCCCACAATATTCTACTGTATTCCATATGGCCTGGGCTGGGGCTGGGGCCTCTTCAGAACTGAAAGCACAAACCAGCACTGATGAGATTTTTGTGGTACTGGCATATAAGCCCCACATTGGTGTTTGCTGATAACTAGCCAAGGCTTTCAGAGCTAGTGTAGCACAAGGGATAGTGTACCAGTATTTGACAAGGGTGATTCAGGTTCGAATTCCTCCTCGCCCATAACGTGAGATGGTCTGTAGCCAATCGCTACCTCTCATCTTCTTAGGCCTTACAAGGCTGTTGTAAGACTTAAACCAAGGAGTTGAAAACACTATATAAGCCACCCGCAGCCCTTTGGAAGGGCAGGATTATTATTATTTAAGCAGCTTGCTCTACTGCCCATTAAATCACTGTGTAGCTTCAGCAGTCAGGAAACAAAGTAAGTTCTAGTAGAAGATGTGGGGCATTCTTGCATGTAAAAATGTGCAGGATTGGTGTTTAAATATGTACACAGCAATATGCACCTCCTAGGGTTCCCCCACCTCGCCATTGTGAACTTAAATCTGTAATCCAAAATCTCACACAAGTGACTATCATCTCATTATTTATAGAAATCCAAATGCAAACATAAAAGTCAAGGGAATTAACATTCCAAGGACATCACTGCCTTTTTACTGTGTCTGTATGCACTATTTTTCATTAGCAAGAATAATGATGTGCAGGCGATCAGCACATGTTTGTTGAATGCATCTGTGGCCAACTGAAACCCCAGTTAAAATGAATTCTCGGCTAGTCCAGACACTGGCTGGAATCCTAAAGTTTTGTGTTGTTTTTTTTTTTTTTTACTCCACGAATCAGAGGTCCTGTTCACGAAGCAAAGTTAGGATTCAAGCCATTATATCTACAAAAAGGATGGCATGGGAGCCAATCTTTCCAATCACATTGGGAGGTTCCTTAGAAGTGTTGTTACCAGGAAGGAAAGGATCTGGTGCTGAAATCCTCCATGTAATTGGGGAAACACACAAGACGAGCAGTTTTGTTAATTACGGCACTGACAAAAAGCAGCAATTACTTGGAAGCTGTTTCCAGTGCTTTGCAAGTGGCAAGACCATTTGTGCTGAAGCTCCGGACCAGTTTTTATACCAATTGAAGCCAGAAAAGAGCAGAGAAGGTTGCCCCCTTCTCTCCTCCACCCTACCATGCCAGTTAAGATGATGAGGCACAGGGGACTGTAGGAGCATTCTCCCCCCCACCTCATTATTTTCTGGAAAATTCCCGAGCCAATCTGAGGCAGGTTTCAAAGAGTTTCCCCAGCCCTAATTGCTACTTCCCATCTTCTAGGGTTGGTACCGGGATCTGAAAAAATAACAAAGAAAGCTCCCGATCGAAGTCTTATTGGGTCAGACACTGCATTAAAATATACATGCCCCCACCCAAGTTTGCATTCTGTTCATATCAGAGGGCCACATAACTGTCCCAGACATTGGTAAGAGGCTGAATTGGGATTGGATTTATTTCAGTCCCTCGTTCCAAGCAGGTGTGAGTTCAACAGAAGGTTCCCTTTATTTTTGCATCTTTTGAATGGCACACGGTGCTAGTTTTGACATACAGTGGTTCTTACTTTACAGCTCAGTTAAATTGCCAGCCTTTGATTCCCAATGGAACAGGAAGCTTTACTTTTGTTCTTCGAAGTTGGAATTTTAACTGATTGGAATAAAGGAATAGGAGAACAGGCAGGGAGAGGTTAGGGATTTTTTCTTTTTTTTTTTTAAGAAAAAGTTTGATTGACAAAGCAAATTCCTAAAAGTGATATGGAAGCACAATTCTCAACAAACCAGGACATGGTTTGTTGAAGAAAGAAGAAATGGTTTTATATATTATTCACCAATCTCCAGGGTTTCCATGCCACTCAGAGTTGGCATACATTCCATATATATTATTTAATGTTTTACAGTTCAGCATGCATGCAAAGGGAGTGAATATGATAAATGCATCTCATTCTATGCACATGAGAAGATATTTCGAGAGATCTTTCACACACAGGTGCAAAAGAGCAAAAAAAAAGGGGAACATATTTTTTTATGTCTAGGAAGTGAAAAATAAAGTTTGCTTAATCACCTGGTGCCTGATACTGATATTAATGTACTAGAGTCCTCCTCTATGAACTTTTAAAAGCTTTCTAAATTGATAAACACAGCTATTTTTGGTATTATAATAGAGCATAATACTAGGGATGCACTATGATAAGATGCTGAAGCAGGGTTTGCCTGGGCATTGTTGGCACCTTCCTCACTCACTGTGGTTCCAGAGCAGTGACTGCTGCAATCAACTCCTTTGCAGTTTCTGCCTCCAACAGATGCCATGCTGGGATAGCACTGATACGCTGAACTCACCCAGAACAATGTGGAATACAACAGTTTCATATGTCAGCCCATTGGCGTATGGGGAGGAAAAGCTGTGGTGCATGAGGGCTGGCCAGGGGTGGCAAAAGTAGTAAGAAGTAAGACATGAAGGGAGAAGGGAGAACACTGGAAGAAGAAGTGGAATTGGGTTTGCATGGTGGAGAAGTCCAGTGTGACCTCTTTGGCTGGTTAACTTGATCAAATTCAGCATTCTTCACCCATCCCACTACTAATACAGTTCCTTCTTGGCCTCAATGATCCTTCACGGGAGTTGTTCTCTAAAAGGAATTTCATTCGGCATGGATTTCCACATCAGAAGGGCTGTAGTGTTGGGAGAATTGGCACCTGGTAGAACATTTCATTCCTAAATGAAAGGTGTTTCTTGCCCATAATTCATTGAGGGAAAGAGTGTGCTTCAAATGTGCTTGAAGAAATCTGGTAAAATGATATGCCCCAGTTTGTTGCTCACAAATAGGGTGAAGAATATTGAGAAGGCATTTGTGCACAGCTCTTGTTAGAAGGGAGGATAGATTGCATCAACTTAATGCAGGTCCCGTTTATTTTACCTGCTAATTCTGGGCCCATGGGTTAAAATATATTGCATGAATCAGTCCTAATTTCTGTTTTAAGAGGCTTTTAATGTGCTTAGCACTGCCCTATTGAAGTACTGAAATGAAGGAATTGCTCTGAAGATCTGGAATACTGTTTTAAAAAGTGAAAAAGTTACTTATTACATTTATATCCTAGCCTTTGTATTCCAACAGAGAAATTCAAATTACACATAACAATTGGTTCAAAGCAAGCCAAATCGCGTAACAAAAAGAAAGGAGAGCGAGGGCAGTAGTCCATCAGACATATTTTGTTTGACGACTTGGTTTAACTTGGAAGGAAAATGTTGAAACATAACTCATGATGCGTAAAGAAAGTGGCATGACCTAGAAACGAACATCACAGAGCTTTGACACTTAGGTGTTGCTTCTCCAGTAAGACAATGCAGCTGGGATATCCATATGTAGGGTGCATTGTAAAGGAAAGGAAAGAGCCAAGTGCCTTCATACACTTCAAGTTAGTTTGATTATAATAAGACTGGGACCTTACATTTTTAAAGATGGAATTTTTTAGTAAATGAGCTTTGATGAACCATAGGCTTATAAGAACCCTATATCTACAGACGAAATAAAAACAATTATCAGATGCATGCCCTAGCTTCTATTTTTTTACAATTTTATGCAAGAATTTGTCTAAGTATTAGAAATTATAAATCCTAATCCCAATGTAATGTAATGTAATGTCACAAAGGTATCAAGGAGCATTTTATGCAATTATCATAACTAAGTGGGTTATCCTTTCATGGACTGTACCACTCTGTTTTCTATGTGTAAGGTTGTCTTTTCTTGTGTGAGAACATGATGCACCTGCAACCAGGAAAAGTTTGTCTATCTGGTATTATATAAACTTGTCCTAGCACAAACAAATAGTTTGATCACTGTAACACTAGTCTGATGTTTTTAGTAAGCCAGCAAAAAGCATGTTGATACTGTGTAATTTGCATGGACAGGCAAATTTTAGAAAGATTAATCATTGACATTTTCTCATATCAACAATATTTTAATGGGTGGTCTCCATTCACAATTTATCTTCCAATACCTCCCATGTTTCCTTAGTTCTTTTCTCATGTTTTGGCCATTTGGTACACTAATCTGCACCCCATTTCTCTGATTTAAGTTGTCAAGGGTGGTGGCTCTCCTATGGATCTCAGTGGATACTTGTGCAGCAACAAGTTTTGGTTTTTTAAAGCATCTCAGCAGTTGTTGACTGTAGGGGAAAAATAAATCTTATTTACTGCCAGTATGGATTTACTTCACATTCTTAATAGAACTAACAGCTGTTGGAGGAATCCTATACTTCCTGAATGTTTCCATTTCTACATCTGGTACTACTTGAATATTTCTTGGTATGGTGAAAGTGTTACTAAGTTGCATTCTACCTATTGATTTATGAACTCCCCTTTCTCTTTAGGCTCTCTTTTCACACATCCTCCAAAGGATTATTCAGCCTTGGGATAGGGCATCAATGACATATTTAGGACTAGTTCCATTCTGATTCACTAGGATAAGGTTTTAGAAAACCAGGTACTTTATTCTTGCATTGGCCATTCTCCAAGTGTGGATATCCTGGGCCCAAAAACTCAGAGCAAGATGTGGAAGTGCCTAGAATCAGATGACTTAGAGTATCATAAGCCTAGCCAAGTATATGCATAGCACAAACTCAGAACATAGATGTAACAGACCAAGGGACCTGAAAAGGGAACCTGCCTCTGTAATTAGAGTGTAGTTCATGATAGATTGTATAGTTCATTGATCTTATTGGTACACACATCATGCTAAGCAAAACCATGTGAGTGAGGCAACAGAACACAGCAAGGCAACTTATGATTTGTTTTTGCTTTTTAAAGGGATTCTTGGTTTAAAAAAATCATGAAAATATGTGTTCACGTTTTTGCACCATTACACTGCTGGAAAGTACTGGTTCCATGATTTATGGTTTAGACAGTGAAAACATAAAATTAATGAAAGATATGTAAGTTTTCATGGTGGTTTAAATGGATTGATATGTGTTTTTTATCTTTGTTTTGTTGGATTGTTTTATTTTATGTTTCATACTGGGATTGCCTATGGCGACGAAGTGCAAGTAACAAATAACTTTAATAAATAGCCACGCGTGGGAGCCCAGCAGCAATAGGTTTTGTGTATTATTTTCCGATACAATTAGAAAACTAGCATAGCCACCAAATAGGAAAATTAGGTGTGATCATTTAAGACATCCACACTCACTTTAAACACTTTGGTGTAAGCCTTGGTGAGAAGGGGAGAGGTCTTTATATATCCCTAGATCACAATATAATGGGTTGTGTCCAATGTTAATCCTACTCAAAGTACCGTAGGTGCATTGAAAATATCGGACATGACTTTGACCCATTAATTTCTGTGGGTACACTCTGAGTTTTACTTGGTTGGATACCATACAATGTGCTATATTGTTCTAAAGTCCACTGTCTGAGTGTTCAAAAAAGAATTGCAAATGACTCTACAACTGTGCATTGTTTTTCCAAAATGGCATGAGAAACTCCTTGTTTCCCAGGATAGCCTTTTAGATTTTGCCTTTTACTACCACATTTTTTAAACATTGGCTGGGGGGAGGGGGTTAATTGGGTTTGCACAGTTCCAGTGGCATGAGATTTAACAACACACAACAGCATGTTTCTCTCACTTAATACTGCAGGCAGTGCTGACAGCTTCTAGCAATTTGGAATTTGGGGTGTCCCAGGAGACCAAGGGTGCCACTGGCTGCTGTCTCCTTAGTTTGCATTTTACTTTTCTGTGATGTCAACTTGTTTGGTAAGGTACAGTGGAAAAGGAAGGAAGTGCTTTTCAGACATATGGCAGGGACAAGGAATAATCCTGCTACATATGAAAAGCCATTCTACACACACACAAAAACATTAGCCTTTATCTGATAGTATCCCCCAAAAAAGGCAGGAAAGGGAGAATAAACCTGAAAAAAAATAAAATAAAAGGTAGGTATGGAAGATGGAGACATTCGGTGGTTCTTCGAAGAAATGAATCAAGTTAGACAGTTGCTAGAAAATATTTTCCCCTTTCCTTTTAAGTTTATAGTGCTGAAGGCACCCTTGAAGGGCCTCTAAAGGATGGTATATAAACTATCTCTCTCTCACACACTCCTCAACAGCCTCTTTGTAATGATCAATCATTGAAAAAGAAATATTTTTGAGTGCCAGTGTAATGCTTGGAGGGGGAATCACAGATAAAAATGACCACTGGCACTAGGAAAACATAAAACTGAGTACCCAAGTGTGAATGCTCAGAAAATAATGTGCACAGTTTCATAGGGTTTCATAGTCATTCTCTTTCTCTTTCCTTTCCCCCTCTTATATCTCTTTTTCTTGCTAATATGCGTATTCACACAAGCACACATGCAGATGCATGACATGTATGGTGAAATAAAAATCAGGTTTTCACTGTCAAGGGTTTTCACAAACTTTCCGTCCCCTTGATTTGCATTATCCTGTTTTCTTCTTCCCCCAGTGGTTTTGTTGATAAGATGCAACATCGCTGTGTGTAAAGTGTTTGTTTCCATTTAGAATGCAAAAGGAATTTATCACACTTGGGAGAACCTCCTCTTACCTAGGTCAGCCCAAACAATGCTGAATTATGCCAAGAAACAAGGAGGAGGTGGCAAAGTTGTATTCTACATTGCCCTGGGACCTTAGGGTGAAGGGTGTGTAAATAATATTATTATTATTATTATTATTATTACTACTACTACTACCTGCCATTTACCAGGGCAGCTTACAACAATGTAAAAAATACAATATTAAAACTGTTAAAACAGATTACAAAAGTCAGATTCACCTTTCACATTCAATGAAAACTACATCACAAAGGCAACATGTACAAAGAATGCCTTCTCCTGAGCCACCGTCCCCCTCAGTCTTCTGATGGCAGTGGAACTTTCTAGTGACCAGGAAGCAGGGTGTCCCCAGAACTCCTTCAGATCTAGCCTCATTGTTCTATTCCCCCCCCCGCCCTTTTATATTTTGTGTTTCTCTCCTCTCTCCATCTGTCTTGATGCATCTCAAGTAGGAACAGACCCAGACATGGGATTATTACTCATCACCTAGTTGAGGCTTTTCTCCTTGGCAAGGTGTCACTTAAAATCCTAAGACACAGCTATCCAATCTCTGGCCAAGCTGTATAAAACACGAGAGCAATATAGGTAAATATATGCATATGTTCGTAGATATCTGAAATATACTCGGAGTTGAGTGTTGATTTCATGCTCTTTATTTCAGCTCATGGTAAACAGTGAGTGAGCGCTTTCCTAAAAAACCTCTGGCTATATGTACATTATTTACACAATGGGTCCCGTGTGATTGGCTGATTCAACTCCCCTCCTGGAGCCTGATTGGACTGTTCCTGCAGGCCAATCAGGTTGTTGAGTCACTTCCTTCTGGAGCCTGATTGGGCGGCTCCTGCAGACCAATCAGGTTGCTGCCTTCTAGGATCCTGCCTGCCTATTGTTCTAGGATCCAAGCTCAGTACATAACAATATCCAAAGAAATTATATTTACAGCATTTTAGTCAGAGTGACAACAATCAGGTTAAAGCTATAGAGAAAGCAGATGCCCCAACTGATTAGGGGGAGATACAGAAAAATATTCAGTGGAATTAAAGCAGAGGCCAGAAGGAAGTAGGAGGAGAGAAGCAAGTTAGGTAGGTACAGGGAAGCCCAGTTTAGCTGAGGGAAGAGACCAGGATGCAAAATAAGAGAAAATATGCAATACAAGGGTTTGTTTAATTGTGATGAAAAGTTTTTCTGAGTAGCTTATATATAACTACAAATTATTCCAATATTTTTATGAATTTTAACCTTTACGAAGAAGGGCAATAACAATAAGCACCAAAAAAATGGAACAGAATTTAACTGAAAAACTGTAAAACACAGTCAAAACAGAAATATAGCAGTCCACCCATCTCTGATAAGATCCAGTGTATAAGCTTCTTGCTGGTTGGTACCAAGGAAACAGTCAGTGGCTGCAAAAAAGTTGTTTAGATTGAGGGAAACTTCCACTTGCTCCTGATTTTCAAGTTGCTAACGAAACAGTAATACAATCCCTTTTCCTTAGTGGGTCTGCAGCTTCTTGCTCTACGGTTTGAAGATGGGTTTTGTTGTTTACCCTTCTGCTGCAGATTGACCTTTGCTGCTAGAATGAGCTCTAAGAACTTTACAAAAGTGGGAGGTGAGGGAGAATGCATGCAGATGGTCTACGTTGGAAATGTATGCCCCATCTGCTTCTTTCCATGGTGTCCTACTCGCCTGTTCACTCAATAACTTCAAGTAATGTCAGGTGACCAGACTTCTGCACTGAAACTACACTTTTTAAATAGCAGCTGAGTGAATAAAGCAATTTTGCTTTTGCATGGCACAACCATTTCTACAGTCAGTGGCACATTAAAAAGACGGATGGCTGATTTCCCCAATTTAAGGTGTCAGGTGCTAGTTTACAGGGGAAGAAACAGGGGTTGGGGGCAGGGCAAGTAAGCTTAACAACCATGGATATACACAATAGAGTTGGCGATAATGTAGGACATGGGGGATTGATAAGTACTGCTTACTGGCTGCTGCAGGAAAGTGTCAGTTGCAGTCTGGCGTGGCTGTGGTGGTGCTGGGGGAACTTCTGGCGTTGGCACGGGCTGGAGGAGAACATCACTTCATCCTCCCCTGGGCACGCTAGGCTGCTAGGGCTCACCTGCAATTGCAGCCAATTCTGGGCAGGTGAGGGGCGTGGTTCTGGGATTGGACCACAGGGGAAACCTCTTCCCTCTGGTCTGTTCCTTGGCTATGTAAGCCAGCCACACTTGACCTCAGTTGGTGCTGGATTCCCCACCCTCGACCCCAAGTGTTATGCTGCAGGTCTGCCTGTGGGTAATTGGGAAGGCCTTGAATATGGAGACTTTTGGTCACCGTATTTAGGGCCAGAGAGGAATTTGCCTTCAGACAGTATTGGGCCTGGCTGAGGGTATTGCATCCCTCATAATAACTGTCACATCTTGATGGTGGATAAAGCTTTGGCTTGGATCCTTAGTGAAGGTGGATGATAGGGAACCTCACCCCCATTCCAAGGAATCTGGGTATCCCATTAAGGGGATTCCGGGGGTTGTGATTCTGTTTGAATGCCCAGATACAGGGTGATGGGCCATAATGGTGGTCTTGGAGGAGTTGCTCCGATTTGATGTATGTCATAGTGTGATCCTTAACCTTGATTAACCCTGCCAAATAATCAGCAGGATGTGTGTGATGCAGGATAAACACTCAATGCCTGTGTCAAAACCTACTGATACCTGTAATCAATAAAGTTATGGCCTGTTTAACCCCAAGATGGCTCTACTGTGTTCATTGCAACTTCACCATGTTTTTGGCTCCACCACTCGTGGTGCCTAGATCTGCAAGTTGCGGAAATGTTGGTTCTGACTGGAGTTACACTCTCCTTCATGAATCAGGTCCTATATGAGGCTACAGCTGTACCTAACACTGCTTCTGGATTCCCAGGTAGTATGGCAGCTGCAGGGTTGCCTTTGAAACCTTAGCCAGAAAAAGGGGACTGGGAACTTCAGCATGAGATCATACAGTAGTGAGCTTTATCTGGTGCTAATAACACCAAGGTAGCAGGTTTGATCCCCATTTGGGACAGCTGCTTATTCCTGCATTGCAGAGGGTTGGACTAGTTGATCTTCAGGGTCTCTTCCATCTCTGCAATTCTATGATCTATTAATTTATTAACAGATGAAATGAATGTTATCCAGATGAACAGATGCAATTTTGCAAATTGGCACCAGCTTTTTATTATTATTAAAAAAATAGTCTCATGGTAAAAGGTAGAAGGAGAGATGCAGGATGTGGGCAGCGCAAAATACCTGTCTAAACAAATCATGCAAAAGTTTGTGCCTCTTTAATGAGGTAGAAGATTTTGCATGGGAAAAAATGCACTGGAAATGAAGTACAAATAGTGACAGAGCACAGAACATGGTTGGAATGTCCCAGATTTATTTGGGACTTTCTGTAGCAGACTTCATAAATTATAGTCTGAATGTTTCCTACTGCCCAAGGTTTTAGTGAAATTGTGCTTGTGGTTTCTGTTCTGTAATCCTCAAAAAGCAACTAATATGCTTCCTTGTTTGATGAAAAAATTATTTCCTCCCGTTGAAAATGTAAATTTTGCACTTGGTGAATTTTATTATGGAAGTTGAATTTCACAAATATTCTGTTCATTCCTATAAAGTACCATAAAGTTTCCAAAATTAAAATTAGTGCAATTGAAGTGACATCACAAAACTCAATCTGTGCATGTATAAGTGTATGTGTGCCATGTGAGACAGGGAGAAGGAGATTAAATGAGGCTTAGTTCTCCATTCTGGTGACTGTCAGGTAGAGAGAAAACTTAGGCTCAAGGCTGCTGTACTCTCCCTAAGACTATTTTCCTGTCACCACCACTTGTCACTTCAATGGCTTTAACAGGGAAGGAATCTCTTTCTTTCCCTTCAGCACCAGCACCCAATGTGGCCACTGCAGTGAGAGATTTGTAGCTATTTATTAACAGAATTAATTCTGTGCTCATTGCTCAGGTCTAGCACTTGTGCATTTCTCTCTGACTCTGGGGATATTACTTGGCTGCAAAGGAAACTGCATGTTGACCACCCATGGGATTAGGTTATTTGAAGGACTGTCTGCATCCATAATAACCTCCCCAAGCTCTGAGGCCAACCTCACCTCAGAGGCCCAGATTTTTGACCCATAGCTAAGAATGTCAGACTAGTTAACACCAATACAAATGCAATGTACTACTTTAACATAAATAATTGCATAATTTACTTAGATTAATGATGCAATCCAATAGTCTCTTACCTGGGAGTAAACTACATTTACTTCAGGGGAGCTTACTTCTGAGTTGTCATATGTACGATTGTGCTGTTACTCATTCTTCTTCTGCCAGGCCTTTGGCTAATTTGTGGCCTTTTAAACTGTGTGGTAGGGATGATTGCTTTTGTTTGTTACTATGTTATATATTTTTGTGTATTTGTATTGTAAACAGCCCTGCGATTCTCAGATGAAGGGTGGTATATAAATTATTATTATTATTATTATTATTATTATTATTATTATTTCTGGCCACGTCTGTGGGAAGGCTAGCTTCCACCTATAGCCTTTCCCCCATTTCTTAATTAGGACCTTTCCAAAATCATCACTACCCCCATATACATCCTCCAGTCAGAACACAGGAGCAAAGAGACAGCTATTTAAAATGCTGCTTTCATTCAGCGTCAATGAGACCTAGTTGCGTTTGAAAGTAGATTTGATAAACAGGTTTAAATATCTGTCAGAAGGTTGCAAATCTATACTTAGCTGGAAGTAAGCCCCATTGAACTCAGAGAGCCTTTCTTTTGAATAGATGCATATAGAATTACTCTGTAATTGCATCTCTCGTTTTAGATTAGTAAGTTCATATTTTTCTTTGTTTCTCTTTGAAACACACACACAGAACCTTGCTAAAAATATGAATACTTACAAGCTACAGGTCTGCACCAGATGGGCAGGTGAAAGTGTGATTATTAGGTGTGTAATGGAGATTCTGTAGCTGAAATGCATTCATTGCTCGTACATCTGTTATCTGCGTGGTTTATCCCACTTTTTTCGCAAGTGCCCTGGAGATATTTAAGCAGGTGATTTCTGCAGTGAAATGGCCATAAACGAGACAAACTGAAAGGTAGCCAATCCATGTTTGTTTTTTAACAAAATATTCCCCATGTATCTACCATAGTTTAACTTTTAGAGGTGTTCAGTTTGAAGAGGGACGTTGAAACATGAATGTTTGGTTCTTACTCCAAATGCAACAGGGGGTTATTCAGCTACAGATTCTTGATTTAAATGCTTGTTCATCAATGAAATCGTATGCACTTGTCAAATGCTACATGCATTTCTTTTAAGCATTTGGTTTTGGGGCACCATTCAGCCCTACAATAGCAAAAGCTTCTTGAGTGCTTTTGTTCCTTTCTGCTTGCTGCTGCTGCTTGAGCATGCTTCCTGCAATTGAAATCATTTTCATTTGAAAACAGGGAGATTATACATGCAAATTCCTTATTGAAAATAAGGGGAATGCACTAAGGTATCCTTGGTTAACTTTTTAGTTATTTAAAAGTAGCTTGTTGAAGATTGAATATTTCTGTGTTTCACTAGAGCCTTTAAATATAAAAGAGATATGAGACTATATCTGACACCATCGGGCATATTATATTAAAATTTATGAACAACTTCATCAAAAACCACTTTCCGTCTCCTGCATAGAGACAGATTTGTTCTGACATAAACGTTACATGGCTGGTTGCAGCCTCAGATTAATGCGAAGACCCTGGCGATTCCTTTTAGACATTTTTTTTATGAAATAATACCTGTCAGCTGCTGCCTGATCCCAGAAAAGGGGGCAGGTTTTCCAGGTCATCCTGCCATCTGTCAGCTAAAGCTCATCTGTCCCTCCACATTACCACCTGATCTGTGCTAACAGGCCTCACAGGGAGGCCTGTTTCATTGGCCCAGTGGGAACCAGGCAAAGAGACTATGTTAGGACATCACCTGTGATTCCGAGATTTAATTATTGCTCCAATGATGAAGATGTGCACACTGATCGAAACGCTTCTGAATACATTCATAGCTTTGGATTAGTTTTGAAATGGTCTTCCTAGTTCCCGACACAGTCCTTTCCTATTCTATGCTATGTGATAGCACTGTTTTTTCTTTTTTTTTAAGGGAAGCGAAAAAGAACTCCAAAACTGAACTACTGGGCTTCTGCAGGGGAGTTATAATCCAGTTGAATATAAATGGTACTCGGTCTGTGCGGTACCTGCACTTTCAGGGAGTACAGTTCAGTTGGTACATTGCCAACATGATTATTTTCTCTCAAGGCGTCTCCTTTTTATCATCAAATTCTAAAGTTGTATTGATTGTTGTTACTTGCTGGGGGGAGAAGATCAAGTTTAATTCTAACTCAGGCCTTTTCTTACCTCTGGTTTTACATATAGCCTACAGTAGCAACAGTGCATGGTTACCTGGGGCTCTCCTGTGGTGAATTTAATATGAGGGTTCATATTGGCATTAGAAGTATTTACAGAATGTAGGGGTAAAAAGGGACACGGCAATCCACCAGAAACCCCTCTGGCTCAAGACTCCCTCCC
Organism: Darevskia mixta; assembly: GCA_034641385.1. Taxonomy (NCBI): domain Eukaryota; kingdom Metazoa; phylum Chordata; class Lepidosauria; order Squamata; family Lacertidae; genus Darevskia; species Darevskia mixta. The sequence continues at coordinate 17,262,753 of JAWWNH010000001.1, forward strand.
TCTCTCTTTCTCTCTCTCTCTCTCTTTCTGAATCGATACAGTGTATAAAAAGTTATTACAGGTCTAGGCCTTTTTACTTCAAAGCTGCTTAGCCGGTATGTGGCATTAATTCCCTCCTGTACAAAAATGTAGTTGATAATCACCAGGCTGAGGAAAGGATTTAAGACCAGAACAGCAGATTTCCTCACAGATTACAGACTAAAACCTCATTTCTTGGGCTAAATCGGGATAATTAACTGTAGTGGAATATGCTGCCCTTGTTGATTTAGGCTCATGTTTATACTTTTCGTTTGGTGCGACTGTGGAGAAACATTTGTTCCATTATGTAAGGAAGGGTTTCATTTTCTCCTGGTATCATAGCAGATAATATTCTCTACAAAGCAGTTGTAGTTTTTTTGTTTTTGGTTTTTTTGGTAGATAATTGTTTTAGGACTTGTCCCCTAGAAAATTAGGGTGATTGTCAACAGTAGTGTTCTGAGAAAATCTGCAAAAGGTAAGAGCATTAGATCAGACAAGAGGGACCACCTTTGTTACTGAACTCTGCGTTTGATAGTCATAGTGTTTCCAGAGTTGGATGGGTTAGTCTGCAGTTCCATGGTTGTATCGGTACAATATTTTCATTTTTTTGGTAATAAATTTTATTAATTTTTCATTAATAACCAATATAGACCACATTAATACAATAGCAAATCATAATTCAATTAAAAGAGCCAATTGTCAGATTCCAAATTTTTTAGGAGATGTTGATTCCTTGTTCCTGCTCCAATCCGCTTGTTTAATCCAAATAATACAGTTCCGATGTTGATCCTTTATTTTAACAGCCACTGATGCATTGACTTTCGTTCGTATTTAACTGTTCCATATCCTTTAATTTGCAAGAGGAGTTTATATCTTGTAACTTTCTGTGTGGATTTTTAAAAAAACTTTCGACCTTCCTTTCTTGTTGCAATCAATCATTTCCGGCATCCCCCCCCCCCCATGCCAAGGACTCAATTTTACTGCGTAGTGACCTTTCGCCATCTTGCTTTTCTCAAACCCAAAAGTGGTCTGGTGTCTAGCATCTGGCCATTACACCGGGTAGACTTCTGGCATTTTCTCTGAATATTTTCCCATCTGATAGCAAGCTGATATCTCACCAACACCATAATAAATCAAAGTTATAGTCCTCCATGGTAGGGTATTGCCACAGAACATCCCAATATTTTCCACACAGTTCCATTCTTTTGATCAATCCATAAGCATTATAAAGTTATTGTTGATTCCCTCTTGCAGTCCATTAATAATTGCAATCCATTAACAATTACAATCCATTAGTAGCTAATTTTTTCTTCGGTGAAGAGCTGCGAAATCATAAAACAGCATAGTGAATATATAAAGAGAAAACAAAGGCTTCTCTCCACCACATACCAATCCAATTACGATGAAAACCTTCTCTAGATCGAGACCTTGGCACTCAGTAGCTGATTCATTTAGCAGGTTAACTTGTCTCCTTCCAGAACATGCCTGTTTCTTAAGTCCGAATTCTGATACAGTATATCTTAAAAAACAGAAGAATCTCTGCTCATGGTGGATGCGTTGGAGAGTTTCCGATGCATGCAGTGCTATGCACTCAGAGTCCCCTCCCCCCTGCATTCCGTGGAGCGGGAGGCAGGTACCGGATGATCTGCGAGTGAGAGCTCCCCCCCGACCCTTGCAAGGATAATTATCCCTAATTGGCTGCATGCCCATGGTCTGCTATTGTGGGAACTGCTGTTCACCATGGCTGCAAAAACCAGAAGTCCTATCAGTACTGTGTTTTCAAACCCCATCCTACAGAAACACTGCATAACAATCATTTATTCTTTAAATAAAATCCCTTTTAGTTTTGGATCCATAAGCTTTGTTTTGTTACTAAATTTCTTGGTCTATAATCTCCCATGAAAGCCTATTTTTATGTTGGGGAAATAATTTTCCTTTGTGATGAAAGAGGAAAGTTGTCTGTTTCATGCAGGTTTTGTTCTGCAGTTGCTAGAATGTTTGTTTGTATGGAAGGCCCACTCCTGATGTGAACGTTTCAGCATACATGAACATACAGAACCCTAGGAGGTCTCACTTAACTAAGAGTTTGTAATTAGCTAGAGATTTGGAGGGTAGAAAGTGACGTTCTATGGAGTAGTGATCAGATTACAGACCCTAGTGCTAAGAATTCTAAGTAAAGCTATGAACATCTACAAACACCTGTGCCATCAAATAACTCCATGGAGTTGTTTGGTCATAGGGACTGCATCACCACATGGGGTATCGTGTTGGTCAGTGACAGTCTCTTGGTGGCCAGCAGTCAGTGTCCAACCCTTATCCTGATTTTCTTCAGCTCCTACATCTTCATGCACCAGTTTAGAAGCAGCACATTACAGGATATGGCAGTTCCAATGTGCCCCAAAGCTCTCCCACCCTGGGCATCTCCAAGTCATTGTTTCTTTTCATGCTGGGCTATCAAACATTTTGCTCTGCCTTCACTGTCAGAGACATTCTGCCTCTGAATACCATTTGCTGAGAATGACAGGTGGGCAGTGTGCTGTTGCACTAATGTCCAGCTTGCAGGCTTCCTATATTTGTTTAAGAAAAAAAAAATAGGAGGGAGGCCACCGCTGGAGAAGGAAGAGGAGCAAATTTGCAGATGACACCAAAACATGAGAGGTAGCTAATGCAGCTGAAGACAGAATTAGGATTCCAGATGACCTTGACAAATTGGAGAACTGGGCTAATACTAACAAATTTCAGTGGGGAAAAATGTAAGGTTCTACACTTAAACAGGAAGAACCAGCTGTACAAATGTAAGATCTAGAACACCTGACTTACCAGTAGTATATGTGAAAATGATATAGGGGTCTTAGTAGACCAGAAGGCGAATATGAGTATCAGTGTGATGCAGCTAATGCTGTCCTAGGCTGCATCAACATAAGTATAGTGTCCCGATCAAGGGAAGTAAAAGTTCTGCTCTATTGTGCCTTAGTCAGACCACACCTGGAGTACTGTGTCCAAGTCTGGGCACCTCAATTTAAGAAGGATATTGACAAGCTGGAACATGTATGGAGCAGGGTGACCCAGATTACCAAGGGTCTGGAAACCAAGTCTTCTGAGATATGATAGCCATCTTCAACTATCTAAAGGGCTGTCACATGGAAGATGGAACAAGCTTGTTTTCTTCTGCTCTGGAGGCTAGGATCCAAACCAACGGCTTCAAGTTATAAGAAAGGAGATTATGACTAAACATCAGGAAGAACCTTCTGACAGGAAGAACTGTTAACAGTGAAACGGACTCCCACAGAAGGTAGTTGACTCTCCTTGCTTGATGGTTTTTAAGCAGAGGTTGGATGGTCATCTGTTACGGATGCTTTAACTGAGATTCCTGCATTGCAGGGGGTCGGACTAGAGGATCCTCAGGGTGCCTTCCAACTCTACTATTCTATGATTCTATGATAAAGAGCTCTGGTTTCAACATGCAAAATGGACATTCATTATTTTCCTGGAAGTGAGGCAATTGTTAATTGTAAAGGTGCAATCTCATGCACATTTACTTGGAAGTATGTACTAATTTGAACATTAAGACTTAAATCCAAGTAAGCATGGATAGCTTGGCTTTGCCTAGTTCTAAACTGATGCCAATAAATAGCTGCCGTGAAAATCTTCCATGAAGTAATCTAATGTAAAATATAACAGTCTGAAAGTGAGAACAGTTGCATTATGACATCTTGCAATTTTAGGAAACCTTTTGCTCAGGAGGCTGCCTCCTGTTCAGTGGGTGATGGACGGTTTAGATATTCATGAGTCTGCCATTTTGCTCTAATCCTAAAGTAAAGTTCACATACCAACACAGAAAACTCACTGCCCGGAAATCCAGATGTCCCTCTCTCAAACAAGCCTGTTTCCCTACAGACATCAAGCTGTATTCATGCTCTCTCATTTACAATGATAAAAATTTGGAATTCTGTTGTAAGTGATTGATTCTCTTTGTAAGATCCTTGCTTCTTAAATTTTTGTGGTTTACAAACAAAAAGCAAAACTAATTTGATTGCTTTTACTAGATTGATATCTGTAATATGTTCAGAATACAAAAAAGTATATTCCAGTGGAATAAGATATAGCTACTGTAGCTGGTAATGATCTGCATTCTTGGCAATTCTGTGTCTGGACCTATGTTCCAGTGCCCCCCCTTCTTTTAAATTAAGATTTTATTGGTTTACAAAAGTACATGCCTTGTCTCTTTTTTAAAGTTGTACAGCTTTTTCTACAGATCAGTTACATTTGTTATGAGACATTACTGTTGAGTACATTATAAGGTCAGGAAGAAGAGGAGGGGAGAGGAAAGGTGGTGGTGAAATTTATATTTTTTGCAGTGTATGTGTGCTGTTTTGCGTCAGCATCAACCAGATAGGGTCTCATTCTATTCACTTGTTATGTTTCCTTGGTAGTGAGAGAGGTTGGGGGCCCAGGGTATGGTTGGACTCACCCTGAAACTCACCTACAGGTGGTACTTACGGTAACACCACAGAAACTGGTGCTGGTACGCCCAGGAACCTCACCAAAATGTTGGGGAGGCTGCACCTCCACAGGCACATACCTCCACATGTGGTGGGAATGCCCCAAAATCCAACCCCTCTGGACAGCAGTCCTACAAGAAATATGCAAAAGAACTAAACAGGTATTAGAACTCACCCCAGAACTGTCCCTACTGAACATCTTCCAAGATCATAATGACCACTCACATTATACAGAGCTTATAACCCACCCACTCTCAGCAGTCACAAGCCTATGTTCCAGTTTTAGCACTTTGAGTAGTTTCCAAAGCTTCATACCAGGTGAAGCAGAATTGCTGTGCTAGCTTACCAGAAGGTAAGTCACTGTTGCTTCCCAACAGGCCGCAAGGACCTTGGTATGGAATAAACAAAACAGGAGAACTGGATTGTCTCTGTTGTTTGGTTTGCTGTTTTGTCTTGTGTTTGCACCATGCTAACCCCCCACCCAGCCTCACCCCTCCTGCATCTTGTGAACAACAGCAGCCCACACAGTGAGATGCTTCTGAAGTAGAAATGCCATATTCTATAGCAAGTATTTAGGGCTTTGTCTTAAATTTTCACTATGACCTGAAAGATGACCATGGGAACTAAAACAAAATCTGTCCCATCTCATGAATGATTGTTCCATTTTGTTACGTTACTTGCAGGCACTTCTCTGCAGAGACTTCACCCAGAAAATATTCATCTTCTTGAGCTCACTGTCACAATCTTTCTCAAAGCAGAGATGGCAAGAGATGTTTGGGATTTGGTACACCCTGATAAATCATAGCTGAGGACCCCCCACCTTAGCACTATCATCCTGAACTGAGTAATGGTAGGATCCTGTCCATGTTTATTCACAGTGAAGGGAGGGAGCAGAGATAAGGAAGGCATACACCTGAGGCTCACTCCCCATCTCTGGTAGGGGTGTAAGAAGGCAGTGATTTTGCAGTATTAGATTATAGCACATTCTGTAGTAGGAATGTCACTGACCATTAGACCATTAGATAGGCAGGGTCTTCAAAGCCTTTCACTTCCTTTTGCGGGGGAGCAGTATTCCTGCCTTAAGGACCCACACTGCCTATGTCTATCTTAGCTCAACTCCACCTCTTATGAAAATTCCTTAGCAGAGCTTTCCTTGCTGCTCGTCGGTGATCCCCCCCTTTTGTTTATGTGACCTCTCCTCTTCCTTGTCTGTGTAGTGACTATTTGGCTGGTCTTAGTGTGAGTCCCTTCCCAATCCTTTTTGATCAGGACTTTTTATATTAGTCTTGTCATATTCCAGTTTACTCATAGCTCTGGTCTCTTCATATTTTACTATAAATGTCAGTATACAGTGGTACCTGCAGTGTGCCACAGCCTTTAATTCCTTCTGTGGCGAGAGGGATTCATTAAACCACTTTGACAACGTGGTGAAGTGTCAAATAGATATGCAGCTATTTTGGAAATAAGGCGTACTTTGACCCCAAGCATTATCTTTTCTAATTTTGAAAACCATATTTAAATGTGTCTTAGGAGCAGGCTTTGGGTTTGTCTGCTGTTAAAAAAGCATATTCTTCCAATCCATCACCCCCCCCTCCCAATTCTATCTTGAATTGCAATTATTTCTTTCCCACATCAGGCCTATTGCTAAATCACACTTTTAATCAAATTAACTTTCTTGTGGTTGTGTATTGATTTGTGTTGACTGAACTGAATGTCATTTGTCTGCTTGTATATCTATTGTGCAAGACTGAGTTACTGTATATTGTGCTGAATATTGTATATTCCTATATGGATTGATATGGGCCGATTGCCTTCTGCTAGTAAATGGATCTTTATCTTGCATTATTATATATTCATCACTGCAGTTCATGAACTCACAGACTATACATCTAAAGTTACATAATCCGTGTATTTGATAATTGACATCATTTTTGTGATACAACTTTGTTCACAGCAGGCGTGGAGAAGCTCTGGACTCTCCTAGGCCCCACCCCAGGCCCCTGCCCCTCTTTTTAGGCAGCATTCCTTACTGTTCCTGCTCTGCATCATCTTCATGTACTTTTGCCTGGCTGAATGTGGTCTTGAACTGTGCTAATTACCTTTGCTTGCCTGGATGGAGGCTGTAGAAACCTCCATATTTTGCATGGCTGGAATGCAGTCTACCATAGAAACAGTAAGATCCCATTGCTCCATCCACTTTTTGCACTTGTCCCTGTTCACCACAGGTATACAGTCCCAGAAAGTCCCTCAAGCTGAAAGATATTTCCCATCCTTGCGTTTGTTGCAGCGTGTATCCCTTAATTCAAGAATTCTGTTAATTCAGTAATTAACGGTGGACAAACTTTTTTTTGTAGGAACATCTCTTTGTATCATTCCACTAATTGTTGCTTAGAGCTCTTCACTGTGCATTCAAAACTGTAGCAACACCTGGTGATGGAATGAAAACATTGCAATAAATTTAGAAGACAAAATAAAATTTATAAAAACTCACATTTCGGCTGATGAGAGTACTATCTAACCAGACCCTTGCATTCTAATTTAATCAGATAAGCATCCAAAGAAAACCAACCACATATGTACCACAACGATTTTCACATGTAACTGCCACCTTGGCAATTAAATGGTATATAAATTTATGGAAAATAAATCATAATTGTAAAATTAATAATAATGTACATTGGCTAGCTTTAGTGTCCAAGTTATAGTTTGACATCTAAGCATCTAATTGTTTCAGAACCAGTCTTTGAGGTCCAGCATTAAAATCTTAAGTTGTTTGTTTTAAGTTAGCAGGGGCTGTTACCTGACCTCTGCCAGGTGAGTCACTGCTGCTTACTGGGAGGTGAAGAAGTGGCAATGTTGGTGCAGTGCAAATGCACCAGCAAAAACACCAGATTGATTCAACTGATAAGCCCCAGTGACACAACTGCCAAAAGGTCAGGTAAGTACCTTATATCTTTTAGAAGGTTAAAAAATATCAGTAATGGGTAGTGATTATATGTTGTTACAGTAATGCACATATTGCATATTGTTGAGTACTGTTGGTTTATATATTCTTAAAAACAAACAAACCCATGAATGGAAGGAAGAATAGGCCTGATACTACTTTCTCCTCCCCCCCTCAAAAAAAAAGAATATCTGAGGGACTGTTAACTTTTAGACCAGTCAATCAAAGGAGTGCTGGTTTTTCAGCCAAGTGAGCCAGAAGCAGGAACCTAGTCAATACCTGATAAGGGTAGACTTCCACAGTGAAGGATCACAGTATAGGAGCCAACTCCTAGGGACCAAAGGGACTCAATAAAATATTTGAGGGGTCCCTCACCCAAGTTGATGGGCATTGCCATTCAGATGGTATGCCCATTTGATCAGTTATGCGGGGAAGGGATCACATAACAGACAAGGCTAAGCAGCAAACTCTGAGACGTGATAGAATTGTCCTTGGGAGTCAGCTGACTCGGTACTTAAGATATACTGCTACTGTGGTGCTTGTGAAGCACTGCCCATAAGGCAGTGGCGAAGGAAGGCGTTGTGACACCTGGGGCGGGCGTCGCTACGTAGGGCGCATGTGGCTGTAGGGGCGACGAACAGATCCCACCACCGTCCGTACGGCGCTGGAGCGGTGGCGCTGGCAAACCTCTAAGTACAGTACAGCGCATGTGCGGCGGCACTACATACAGCGCATGTGTGTGACGCCGCACATGGGCTATACATAGCGGTTTGGCGCTGGGATCCTCTTCTCGTGGCTGCAGCCGCGAATGGAGGATCCTCCTCATGAGGCTGCAGTGGCTGCTCGTGCTGCTGCGAGCCCCCGCAGTGTGACTTCTTGTCACCCCCGCAGACATGGCACATGGGGCGCACCGCCCCCGCCCCCTGTTGCGACGCCACTGGAAACAGCACTGGTAGAACCACAGTAGCCTAACCAATGAGAGCTTGTGTTAGATGCCCTGTCCCAGCACCTTACAGAAACCCAACCAGTTAAGCAGGTACAAGGTATCAATTGCTAGTAAGTGAATGCACACTGACATCTTGCTGTACAGATGACGCATGCAAGGTGAGGTCCCTAGCATCCCCTTTCCTTTCCTATGCTTGCAGAATGTATTGGCCATGGGGAAGAGAGGGGGCAGGTTGCCCAAAGTCAGCTTGATTACACACATTCCTTCACCATGAAGGAATCTGCCTTTAATACTCTACATTAAAACATTAATACATAAAATAATACAATTCAGTTAAAAATATCTATCAAAGCAATATGATATAGAACATATCTTGAACACTATTTATTTTACTGTGGGAGGAATCTGATTGACAGCGCGGAGATTTGAGATGTGCACAACCTACTAAGTTTGTACTCCACAGTCTGGACACACACACAAAAAATCTGGGTTTCTGCATTCATTGGTTCATAAAAATGCAAACTAGCATGCTCGATAACTTGAGAGGGTGTTTTTTTTTTAATGTGTGTCATTTGGCCATGAAACAAACTTTTTTTGAAAATGTAATAAAAAGTGACACCACTCTCTTCGTTATCCCATTTTGTATTTCAGCCACTCTGCCTTTCTTAATCAATTACATACCAAAACACACACACACACACATCCACACACACACACACACCCCCTAAACTATGTTTTTAATTTAAAAAAAGAAAAGGAAAGCTCTTTATAATTTTGAAGTGGTTTTTTGGCATTTAATTATATACATTTTTTTGACCTGGCTATGCAGATAATGTTAACACAGTTTTATTGCTATACAAGACTGAACATGTGTGCGCTTGAATTTTTTTTTTATTAAACTCCTACCGAAGAAACAGATTAATTGGAGGCTGATTCACTGGAGAACAGGCGTTAAAGACAGAAGGACCTCCTCACATTTTGTTCTGTTACCCAGGCTTATGCCATCCCAGGTTGGCAAGGAGAGCCCAACTGTAGTGTTTTGAAATGTAGCTGAAATAAAATAGTAGAATAACAGGTGCAAAGAGGGGGGGGGGAATCGTAGCCATTAACAAAACAATGTTCTGTTTCCCTTTTATTCCCTCTTGCCTAATGACCAACTGACACTTCAGTTATCACAGGTACTGCCTATATAGGGTTTCGCATCAGATTGTTAATGTGTAAATGGGATCACCAAAGTCAGCATCTGTTGTAATGATTTCCTGCCTGATTATTACTCCCTGCCACACACACACACACACACACACACACACAGAGAGAGAGAGAGAGAGAGAGAGAGACTTATAGCATTTAAAAAAGAAGATGTGTACAAGCTGTGATTAAACCTCTTCAGATTAAGTTCAAAGTAAATGCGGGGGAGTCCTTCTTAAAGCTTTCATTTGATGGGGTTTTACAATCTGCCTGTAAAACTAGAACTTTGCTTCCAGAAATTATTTGAGTAGCCCATTTCCCAGATAGGTGAAGTTAAAATTAAAACACTGTGAAAAATCCATGACAGAATGCATGTGAAATTAAGCCACCTTTCTTCTGTCCACATACCCCCACCTTTGGCCACGCACATAGTTATTTCAGTCTACTGGAATGAATAACGTCGACACTTTCCTTATCTCATTGTGTCTTTTCATGATGGATCTTTTTATATTCTCTTTCTAAAATGGCTGGTTTTGCTAGTCACTGGAATTCTTATATTCGTAAAATGAGGTTCAGCTGTTTACTACCGACTTTTGATCCCATCTAGCAAATAATTTGAACAAGTATTAATCCATTTCCAGGTGAACTCAGGATGTCATCTCAGTCTATATTCAGACTAGGAAAACCTCTGCGACTGGTATGGGGGAATACTGACAATGCACAAATCATAGTAGTAGTAGTAGTATTTTTTTCTATAACACCCTTCATCCGAATATCATAGGGCTGTTTATAATATAAAAACGCAAAAATAAATAAATACCATAACAACAAACAGAAACAATAACCCTCCCAACACACAGTTTAAAAGGCCATGATTTGTTTAATTAGCAAAAGGTCTGGGAGAAGAGCTTATCTATTTCTGTCACAGAAAATTTCTACCCAGAATAAGGCAGGCCATGTAATCTAAACAGAACAAATCCGAAAAAAAAAAAGAAAGATGCTTGAACTCCACTAGTGTGAACATACTGCATTTTCTAAATGAAAATGTGAAAAGTTTCCCATTGTCCCTGCTGTAGCATACCTAGAGTTGCCTCATTATGATGTTGCTCATTTATTGTTTTGTCCATTATACTTTACAACTACACAGCATTTAAACATCTAAAAATGTCTGACATTATAAATGTACAGCTATTGAGGCTATGAACTAGTTCTGTTTTCCTTTTAGATTTCATTGTGGCTTTAGGATGATAACGTTTGAAAACCAGCAAATAATACTGGAATTTGTTGTTACAGCTTGGCTGTGGATTAGAGGTAAAACAGTCCATTTCCCAAATCAGATATTAACTTAGCACATTTGGCCTTCTTCAAGTCAACCACAGATGTGGCTGACCTTCTTAAAAAGGCAGAATAACAACAACAGGATCCCAGTTAAAATAAACATCTTATAGTCTGTTTGCGGCCCACCTTTCTGCCTTGCTAAATTTTAATTTGTGGTTTTACAGCTGAGCTGGATTACACAAATATTACAAAAGTGTATTTATGTGTTCACTCAGCTCCTACAGCTGAGGAATTTGCCCCATCAGAATTCTTTCTAGTATTTTGCAACAGTTTTTTTTAGGGTGGGGTGGGGTGGGGTGGAGAGATGGGATGTTTTTTTTGCTGATGAAGTTCAAAATCACAAGAGCTATGAAGTGAACCTGTGGCATTTAAATCTAAAGAAAGCTGTTCCACTAGTCCTATGAAGGCAGCCCTCTACTGGGAAGTTTTTAATATTTGATGTTATATTATGTTTTTATGTGTGTTGGAAGCCGGCCAGAGTAGCTGGGAATCAATAAAATTGTTGTTGTTGTTGTTGTTGTTATAAATACAAATATTTCACTTCTTCTAAAATGATGAATAATAAGTCTATTTAGCTTGCAAATAATTGAAAATATTATCCACTACTATGAGCGAGTAAACCATGTGCATGTTTACCTTCAAGTAAATCCCAATGGGCTGAATGATAATTATCCTAAGCTAAGTATACATATAAGGGACGCGGGTGGCGCTGTGGACTAAACCACTGAGCCTAGGGCTTGTCGATCGGAAGGTCGGCAGTTCGAATCCCCGTGACGGGGTGAACTCCCGTTATTCGGTCCCAGCTCCTGCACACCTAGCAGTTCGAAAGCACGTCAAAGTGCAAGTAGATAAATAGGTACCACTCCGGCGGGAAGGTAAACGGCGTTTCTGTGCGCTGCTCTGGTTCGCCAGAAGCGGCTTAGTCATGCTGGCCACATGACCCGGAAAGCTGTCTGCGGACAAACGCCGGCTCTCTCGGCCTATAGAGCGAGATGAGTGCCACAACCCCAGAGTCGTCCGCGACTGGACCTAACGGTCAGGGGTCCCTTTACCTTTACCTTTTTAAGTATACATATAATTGATGGCTGAGTTGTTAATCTCATGGAATTCATTATACATTAGCTTCATGTTATAATTGTTGTATGAGTAAAAATGAATCTGCTCTGAGCATAACTTGAACCAGGGACCTTTGTAATTTCCCATGATTCAGAGCCTTAACTAGCAAACAACATTCTCTTTTTGGGTACTCAAAAGTCCATGTGAATGATCTTGCTATCTATATATGTATATGAAAGGGCTTTTAGTCACACACCACTTACCACATTATATATGTGAGCTGCAGTAGTTATATTTGTAGGTATAAAACTCCTATATGCATCCTGTTTATTTGTTGCTGCATCAAAGAAGAATCATAACTTGAACCCATGTAGTCCCAGAAAAACATTGTTTTGAAACCATGTCTTTAGGTATTCCGACTAACATCATTTCAGTTTGGGAATAGGACATACGGCTACTAATCTAGGCTTCATAGAGAACTTATGTGTGGTACCAAACATTGTTTATATATTGACAAATATTTCTAGGAAATGGTTTCATATTTTTGCTGTTAATTGTTTCATTACTGACCTCTACCTCTGTAGACATATGCAGTTTTCATGTTTTTGGGTGAGACTTTCAAAATATTTTTTTTTAAAGTGTCCAATGCTCGACGTGAGCAATGACATTTTTGCAGGCTTCTATTTCAGTCATTTGTGCCTTATTTTCTTTCTATTTATTTCAAACAAGCCACTATGAAAAATGCTGCAAATTTAAGTGACAGTCATGTACAAATATGCATAATATGAGCTGGTCCCTACCCATCATGTGTATTGCTAAAGACTCCATTGCAATATTTACAGTTAAACTAAACTTTTTTTCCCCAAGATGTAGCAAAATTGCATTTGTTTTGCAGATTTGCTCATCATTAAATGTGAAACATTTCACATTTGTCTTTTTGAGTAATTGGCTTTTAAAAATGATAAGGTGCTCTGAACACTTGTTATGTGGATAGGTCTGACGTTGTATCCCAGAAATCCATATGCCATACAGACAGAACAGAAGAAAGATATTCACAAGCATGTCACAGATTGGACTGAAGCAAGCCAAAAACCAAAGTGCCATGGCATTAACAATAGCACCAGATTTACTGTCACGATTGCAATCTGTGCTGTATCACAGACAGAAGGAGAACTTTTGATAGGTAACACCTCAGTGTTTTTTAAATCTTTTTGGCAAATTATCATTTTCATTATATTTTTGCCTGCCATGTAATATTATTATAATGATATTAAAAAAATACAGGCACACACACACACACACAAAGTTTATTAGGCCCACAACCAAAGGGATAGTACTTTATAATTCTTATTAAGAGGTTGACAATTGTGTGTATGTCTGTACAAGAGGCATATACATATGCATGTGTATACGAATATTTGTGTATGTGTGGTGTGGTACACACATGTACAGATAAATATACATGCCACTGGGTGATCTAGAAATGCAGACGATTTTTATTTATGTAGTTTACTTTTCTAGTCTTAAAAATGAATGCAGCTAAAAGTATGTGAATTGTATGCTTTGGGGACATTCTATGTGAAGTACTGTCCTGTTGGGCTGTGGTGTAATCCCATCAAATGCTTGCTACCATCTATTAGGCATATATGTTTGCACAAGTCTAGCTGGTTCCACCCTGAAAAGGATGTTGAATGTTAACAGCTTTGTATTATGGTGCATCCATTAATAGTGGCATAGTGGTAGAAACACACTGACATTGAAATTGGACATCACAGACAACTATGATGCTGGGACTATAGCATAGGGGGTGTGATGTCCTGAAAGTACAGTGGTCATTGCACCCCATCATAATATTTAGTTGCTAAATCATAGACCATAGTAACAGGAGGGGAAACTATATATGTGTGTGGTCATAAAAAAAAAAAATCATGGAGGATAAAGCCATCAATGGCTATACTCAGCCTTTACTCTGGAGACACTATGCTTCTGAATACTAGTTGCTGAAAATTGTGGCACTGTTATGCAGGCTTCCCACTGAGAACAGAATGTTGGACTAGATGGGCCACTGGCCTGATCCAGCAGGGCTTCTCAATGAAGGAGGAGAGCCGTCCAGAATGGAGCAGACATGATTACAAATGAGTGGGGTGACTAGGAAGTAAATTAGCCCCAATCCCAATGAAGTTCTCAAAAGTATTCCTACATGAATAGTAGTAGCTAGTCATCCCTGTGAGGATAATGAATGCATTGCACTTGGGGCCACTGTTGTACTGAAACAAAAACATTTCATCCACCCCAGACATTGGTGATCCAGCCCTCTCTGGATCTAGCAGGGAGAGGCAATGTGCTTTGTGTGCAGAATGTGCACAGAGCACAGGCACTTCATTTGCCAGGGGTCCTTATTATTGCTGTTACAAAATTATGGCCATTTTACTGGAATGAATATGTATTTAGAAATATTGACAAACAGAATTGTATACATAACCTCACTGTTTTGTATCTGCTCCAAACAAAACAGCTTTGTGAAGGAAGCATATTATAGTGCTTACTAGTAAACAAATAGATCAATGACTATATCATCTTACTAGTAAACTTAAATATATCAAAGCACTAGTAAAATAAGGCTTAGATACACTATTGAAGAAAAGAGAATGGTTCATAATCTAGTGCCCATCACAACTTACTATACTGTAGAATAATAGTTATATAGAAGGGAACATATTTTTGATCATAAAAGTATACAACCCCCCCTTTGCACTGAAAAATAAAATAAAAATAAAAACCCAACCCTGCGTCAAATAGATTTGGCAATCCTATAATTCATGTTGAGTTTAGATAAGTGCTGAAAAAGATTTACAAACTCACAGCTTGACACTCAGCCCACATGTTGGGCAGAGCAAGGAGGGAAAAACCTCTACAAATGCTACATAGAGATTCCTGGCAGTAAGTAGTGGAACATCAGTCAATTGTGGTTTTTTTTTGCTTAATTGAAAGCCTTCTCAGGACCTCGTTGAAAATAATGTATCTGCCTATCATGTTCCCCCTTTCTTGTTCACATTATCTGGCTGTAAGGCTATCCTCCTTAGGCTGTTGAAGCCTGAAATTTTACAATTATCCTCAAAGCTTCTTTAGCATAGGTACTAATGAATGACAAAATCAAGCAGTTCTGAAACTGAACTAAGCAGGATGCTAGAATCAATGGGTAATGGGTAAAATTAACTTTGTACAGTTATCCATCTTTCAAACTTCCTTTCTCTACAGCTATACTTCTCAGTGCAAAATATTTCCCAATGTTAATGTGATTGAATTGTAAATATCATACCTTCAACTGTATACCAAAATAAAATAAGGATACTTGTTTTTACATTGCCTGATAGAACAACTAATCACAATGTGGTTTTGGAAATAAAATTTCCTGAGAATGTTTTTTTAAAGAGTGTTTTTATTTTAAATAAAATTAAAAATTAAAAAAAAATCCTTCCAGTAGCACCTTAGAGACCAACTAAGTTTGTTCTTGGTATGAGCTTTCATGTGCATGCACACTTCTTCAGATACACTGAAACAGAAACATTTATTTTAAATGTTTTTATTTCTTGAAGATTCATTTTATGAATACTAAACTTTTCAGAATTTTGAAAATTTGTGCATTCTATTCATTCATTCATTCATTCATTCACGTAGTTTATGTATTTATTTAAAGAATTGAATATCCCACCCTTCTGTTTAAAATGAAACTTCCAGGGTGACTTACAGTGTATAATAAATAATGATAAAAGCAGAGACTAAAACAGACTTTAAAGAAGAGCAGCAACAGGGGCTTACTTATGAGTAAACATGTGTAGGATTGAACTGAAAATTAACTAAAAGACCAATAGTGTTGGAAGGATAGGATTTGGCATGCCTCTCTAATGAAGGAATTCAACAAATGTGTGTGCCTACGAGATCGTTTAGATACACAGGTTCAACTTAAACTGGACTTCAAAGGTTAAAGTCAGCGCTTGGAGTTGTACTTGGAAATGGACCAGCAGCCCACAAGTGGTTTAAGATCAGTCTTGCTGCTTTGTTTGGACAAATTAAAATTCCCAAATAGTCTCAGAAGCCAGACCCAGTACAACACATTTCAGTAGTCTCATCTGGAGATTACTAGAGTCTGAATAACATGTCTCCACCCCCACCGTTCAGCCTGGGCACTGAGGTCCAGCGCCGAGGGCCTTCTGGCGGTTCCCTCACTGCGAGAAGCAAAGCTACAGGGCACCAGGAAGAGGGCCTTCTCGGTAGTGGCACCCGCCCTGTGGAACACCCTCCCATCAAAGGTCAAAGCGATAAACAACTACACGACCTTTAGAAAATACTTGAAGGCAGCCCTGTTTAGGGAAGTTTTTAATCTGTGATATTTTAATGTATTTTGATATTTGTTGGAAGCCGCCCAGAGTGGCTGGGGAGACCCGGCCGGATGGGCGGAGTACAAATAATAAATTATTATTATTATTATTATTATTATTATTATCTCTGTTCCAAAAGGGTCACAACTGAACCATCAATTGTGGCCAGTGTAAGATACGTTGTGGTATCTAAAGTACCTCCAAACTGCAAGCCTAATTGTTTACAAGGAGCACAACTCATTCAGAACAGGTTGGACTCCAAGATACATTAACCACCTATTATGAGTACTTCCATCTTGTCCAGAGAAGTATTGGATCCAGTATGAAGGATTTTTCTTTTTTTTAAAAATGAACTGAATAGACTAAATTTGATTGGTACGAATCTGTTACATAACAGTAACAGGCACAGTTAGTAAAAGCACAGTGTACCTTCTTTATTAAATTGATTGGATTAGATACAGGCATCCCCAAATTTTCGCCCTCCAGATGTTTTGGACTACAATTCCCATCATCCCTGACCACTGATCCTGTTAACTAGGGATCATGGGAGTTGTAGGCCAAAACATCTGGAGGGCTGCAGTTTGGGGATGCCTGGATTGGAAGATCCACACCCATTTATCCTAGCATCCAAAACGTAACAAAAAACTGCACAGTCGTACCTTGGTTCTCGAACTCCTTGGTACTTGTATGTTTTGGGTTCCAAATGCCACAAACCCGGAAGTAAGTGTTCCGGGTTGCAAATGTTTTTCGGAAGCCAATCATCTGACGCAGCTTCCGCTTGACTGCAGGAAGCTCCTGCAGCCAATCAGAAGCTGCGCCTTGGTTTTCGAACGGTTTCGGGAGTCGAACGGACTCCCGGAATGGATTAAGTTCGAGAACCAAGGTACCACTGTATATGGTAGAGGTTAATATGAAAGTTGTTGTCATAGGAGCCAACTCCTAGGGGCCAAGGTCCCCTCAGCCCCCCCTAAATTATTTGAGGGACTCGGCGCCCCTAAAATTAATGGGCATTGCCATTCAAATGGTGTACATGTGTCACAACATGTGATTGATTATGTGGGGAGGGGATTACCTGCCCCCCCCAATATTTTATTCAGCTTGGCACCCCTGGTTGTTGTGAAATACGAATGGAATGTGCAATGCTCAGGAGTGGGAACTTCAACAAAAATATGTTGCAGTGTGAAATCTTCCTATTCGGTATTCCAGCCAGCCAGCCAGTCATTCTGTTTTTCAGATACGGCATTCCATTCCTCTCCCCACCCAACATGGCACCTTGGTTCAGGTACCCATTCAACATTAAATGGCTACTCAGCATATATAGTGCTTACTGTGCTGTTTTGGGGTTATTTTACCAATAATTAATCAATTATGTTATTTATAATCTACTCTTATCATGCACACAGCCCCAGAGTGTGAGTCTTAGAACTTCCACCTCCCCTAATGATCTTCTACTGCTGCAAACCTTGCACATACTAAAATTTAGAGATGGACAGATCAGTCTCTTTCCAGTCCATGCCAAGTTTGCATATATTCATTCATAAGTTCGTTCTGTCCCATTTCCACATTTACCTGATTTAAAAAAAAACCAAAACAAAAACGCAGACAGATATCTACTTAATTAATTTAACACTTATTTAGGTACACACTTTATCTCAAAATACATATATAAGTAAGGATTTTCTCTCAGTATGAATTTATTTGTTTCAAACACATTATTTTTATGCATTTTGTTACATGCTCTGAGTTAAGAACTGTATCACAAAATTAGGATAAGTGCGAAATCCAAATAATATGTTCTGATCCTCATAGTAGTCTGGTAGATGTTGATCAGGTTAGTCTGCATCAGGATTCCTCAAAATTAAATTCCTCAACGAGCCCTACTAATACTTCCCTCCCTCTTTGATGACAAAGCTGACACAATTCAGTGCCAAAGTTTGCTGTTTGAATAGATGATAATACAGGTGTCCTAGATAAAAGGCACCTCGCATGAGGAAATAAAATGTATGCAAGGCAAATATGCTACTCACATATATTGCATTTCATATGGTGATTTATTGCCAGGATGGACTTTTCACATAGCAATAGCCCCTAGCTTTAGTAATATGTTGAGTAAGGCACAATCCTCCTGCCAGCTCTTTTGGGGAACAGGGGAACTCTGACCTGCATTTTCAGGTTATAGAACTCGAAGAGCAGTGACCTGGTATTTGGTTTCATTGGGCAATTATAAGGGCTGCATTTTGGGAATAGGTGGCTGACATGCATGCCTTGTACCTATAATTCCACTTAGATAAAAGCTTTCTTCCATATTATGTTTGACACTTACACTGTTTCAATCCTGTTCTAGCTCTCTTTCCGGGCTGAGTGAAAGGATATGCTTGATAATTTCAATGTGGGCTCATGTCACGGTCATGCTGTTTTATTGTGAATCTCATGTAAATGTTAATTTCACCAGGTTATGTTTGCAGTGGAAAATCATTTACACATCTCTAGTCAAAAGCATGATTGATAAGGAGAGAATTGGCTTTTTCAACTCCCCCCCCCCACCGCCCACTGAGCATGTCTCCTGTATCAACAGGACCTTTTCAGTTTTATTGTGGTTTATTGTTGTTGTTTTTTTAATGTCCAAATGCAATTATTTATAGTGGCAAAGAATAAGAAATTTCTGAATTCACATGCAGGTGGGATTGCAATGTGATCCTGTATAACACATGAAGAAGCAGTACAACCTAGCAATTTCAAGTTAGGGATTTAGTTATTTAGTGCATCCAAGAGCCCTATACAGGTTAACTAAACACGTGAGAAGGGTAGAGGGAGGGGGTGCACTAGCTCCGCCTGCCATTCTCACTGTCCTCTACAAGTTCAAGGGTAACTGACAGCAGAGAGGAAGCTTCCTGTCCTTGCGGTGGCTTTTGTGCATTTTGGAACCCTGGAAAATTCCAAGCCAATAAAGTTTCATTTGAATTCAGACTGGTAATATGCATGGAACAGGACCATGAGCCTTAGTTCAGAGAGATTTCGAACCCATTATGCCAGTGTCCCTCTGGACCAAGGGGATGCCCTCCTCTGGCACTGAGGACTACAGCTAAGAAGCCTGAATGGAAGCACAGTCTCCTCTGCTCTGTGGTTGTCATTGACTGCTGAAGCAGGCAATACCCCTTTAAATGATGAGGCTCCTCTCACAGAAGGTAGAGCTAGCAACTTAAACAGAGCTGCAGCTTCTGCTTAAGTCTTAAGGCATAGTCTGAGGATGAGTGCTGCTCTTCTAGAGGTGCCTGCCAAAATCCTTCCAAAAGCTTTTCAGGGTGGCCTATCCTTGATCATGTAGAGCCCATTGCTTAAAACAGAACAGGTTATGGGTCTGGTTTGATGATATTGTTTTTGCTTTGGGCCCAGTTGCCAGAAATGGCCAAAGGAGTTACTTTCCTCCTGGTGCATATTGTTAGCAGTACCCCTCAGGTGAATAGATAGATGCCACCCTGAAGGTCTCCTCTGGGCTCCTCACCCAGATTGATTCCCTACCCTTCCAGCTTCTCCCTGATACTAGTTTTTCTTTTTCTTTTGAGAGTTGGCAATTGAATCAGTGTTACATTTAAGACTAAACAGACCTCCTACTCTCGTTCTTACCTGAATCAATATTAACTTTAGCTGGAGGATGTTCAAGCTGCTGTTCTTATTTTAGCCATATTTCTCTATAAACATGTAATTATTTTAGAAAGTTATTGTTTTAGTGTACAAGAAACCCACTTGAAACCAGTGCAAATAAACTTTTGCAGTTCTAAACTTAACAGGTGTTCTTCTTAGTGCAAGTCAAAACAAAGCAATTCCTAAATGTTTGATAAATGTTTGTTGCCCTGGTCAAATGCAAAATAATAATAATAATAATAATAAT
The DNA here is from genome assembly GCA_034641385.1 of Darevskia mixta. Lineage (NCBI taxonomy): Eukaryota > Metazoa > Chordata > Lepidosauria > Squamata > Lacertidae > Darevskia > Darevskia mixta. The sequence continues at coordinate 17,283,013 of JAWWNH010000001.1, forward strand.
AATAATAATAATAATAATAATAATATAATATTGGGGGTTCTCTCTTTCTCTGATACTTGGAGTATATATATTACCAAGGGAACATATTTTCAGAAGAAGAAAATGCTAAAGAGTAGAACCCTAAACAAATCCAGAGGGGAGTCCCTAAGACAGTTGGATGACTTTGTACACCTCCTTCCAGCAATTCCTGCAGCCAAGTTAGTGCCAAACACATTGCTCTACATTGCTCTACCACATCAGCGAGGCCTGGGGGGGGGGTCGTGTTGTCTGGGCAGCCCAAGGCCTCCATACACACTGCCCACCCATCACTTTTACTTCACCCCTGGAGGTGTACTCCATTGTCTCTCAAGACAGACGGTGCCAAGCAGTAGTACTTTTAATTACCTGTAGGACGTCAGATGGGTGGAGTACAAATAATAAGTGAGGCTGTGGGGGAACTGGGGCAGGGAGGAGTCCTCACTTGCACAACCACTAGTGGTACTAACAGCCTCATGAATATCTAAGTGAAGAAAATGTAGAAAAATGCATCCCATTAGGGAAATTGCATACAAAAGTGTATATTATAAAGGGCTGGCAAATTTTCATGAGAAGTTTTAAAATAATAATAAAATAATAATAATAATAATAATAATAATAATAATAATAATAATAAATTGCAAACTGATGTGAAACTGTGGCAAACTGAACAATGAGAAAGTGAGAGAATCCAAAATTGTCAAATTCATTATTCATAAGAGCTTTGGGTTTCCTTGTCTCTTGTGCTAGTATGATGCAGCACATCAGGAAATACTCTTAAACATATGAGCTGGAAATAGTGGCAGCCCTGAAACTTTCTGATTTTCTCATAAATCCGAAGTTCCACTTTGGAGGAAATTATTATGCCATACAAGTCAGTGTTATAGGAGCACTCTGGACAAAATTATTTGAGTATCAAAGGTTCAACTCAATTTCAATTAAATAAATGCTCTTCTTTTGTGAATTTGACCCCATTCCTTGCAGTGTTAAACTCACTTGAGATCTACTGGTGAATTTAGTTCAAACATTTGTTTTCTTTCCATTAAATAACAAATTGCTTTGATAGGCAGGTTGATTTGATATGATGGCACCGCCGAGATTTCCAGCAATTTTGCATTCAGATCAATCATGCTAAGAGACACGGAAACATGCACTGTAAACACCTGCATATTAATACCCTCCCATTATTATTTTTAATAGTAGGGAAAGTTGCAGCAATGCAGGCAATATTTGTTGGGTGTTTTATATAGCAATATTTATTCTGTTTAAACTAATTTTACAGAGTTGGAAAAAGCAGGTTAATTATAACATAAAGTTCAACATCTTTAGATATGTATAACATTTTCTGTTCCTTAAAACAAATATTCCCCATGAAAATATAAAACATTTTTTCTGACTTGCAAAGTTTTTGCAGTCTATCATTTAAATTACTTAAATAAAGGGAGCCTTAGTACTCCCAAAAGCTGAGAATATAACACCCTCTATGCATATTAGTTTGATCTTCTTGACAGACCAGAAAAGTGTTTGTGTGTGCCAATTAAAACAAAAATGGATCCCTAGTGGTTTGTTCCTCACACAACTTCTGAAGACTGCTATCATTGTTTGCTGGGGTAACCCTGGATAGGGCTGCTATCCAAAGTAAACAAACTTTTCAAAACTTTCTTGACAGATGGGGGTTACAGATGCATTTTAATAAGAGAGTTGCCAAAGCAACATTTTTTTAATTTTATTTTTACAATGAGCATATATTTACTTAACATCTAGTAACATTGGGGGATACAAGGCAGATACATTCTCACAAAATGTTTTAACTAGCAGGATTTTTCCCCTCTGTCTTGGAAGCCTAGTTAGGAAGTTTTTATTCAAACTGATACTTTAGCCTTTTTTCTCTTTTTTTTTTTTTTAAAAATGTCAGCTAGACTGGACTTGTCAGAAGGAATTATTGAAAGTTACCAATGTAAGACTATCATCTGAGAAAGACATTCTGCCTGATAATGTCTTTTTTCTCTCTCTTTCTTTTTGAGGAGTGTCTGTCCATAAACACCTTTGAGTACTCTTCAGTAATTTAACACTCTTCATCTGGTACAAAATATCATATTATGAAATGGAATGGGGGACTGCAGTTGGAATAGGTCTTACTTTATTTGATTTATTTACATGTGCTGAACATTAGACTTAAACATATTATAGTGAAACACAAACATATATATTTAATATAAGGTTCCCTCCACCTCAGCTCATTCATTCAACCTAAACTTTGTCAAAAACAACAACAACAGGGTTATCAGGAGTGGGAAGAATGTATATTATTTCCAATGGTACATTGCTTTTGACATGTTTTTAAAAACTGAAAAATCCCTATCTATATTTTAATTCAATTCAAATGTAATTCAAACAAAATTAATTAAATGACTAAGGATGCTCAAAACCAAATTAATTAAATGGCTATGTGTCTCGAAACTTTATTTTAATTAGACCTTGTTTCTATTCACCAAGGGTGTGGTAGACACATCTTGCTGCAGCTGGTTTTGCATGTACTTATTTTTAACTGGTGGTCCATGTAACTATACCACATAAAATAAAATTAATTATTATTCTAGCCTCTTTAAAAAAAATAAAAATGGATTTTATAATCAAAAGGAAGTTGATGTGAAAAGGGATGGCAGAGATGGAACCCAGGAGTGAAAACAAGACTGGAGGAATCACATCACTAGATTGGCAACTGTTCTTGGAAAAAAAATAATGACAAATTCAACATATTTACTTGGTACCATCTTGCCTTGACTGTCCAGTATCTATATCATGATTTAGAAGTGCGCTGTGCAAAATACATTAATCAGTAATGATGCATAATTCACCATCCAGAGGAACTTGACCTTCATTGATCTATATCTATATCTATATATCTATATCTATATCTATATCTATATCATCTATATCTATATCTATATCATCTATATCTATATCTATGATGTTTGGTTCTTAAGGTTGCCAACAAAAGTTTGAAGGTATGCAGGATTTTCTGTAAGAAAGCAGGGCTTCAGAACCCTAGTAGCTTCTCTCCTTTCCAGTTTGACAAGCAGAATAAATTACAGAATAAAATGTGCACTTCCTTTGCATAATTCATTTGGATCACAGAACTTTAATTGCTTTGGAAATTTGGAGAGGGGTACACAGAAAGCTTATTTAACTTATATGCAGAATTCATCATGCAAAAGGCTGGACTGGATGAATCCCAAACCGGAATTAAGATTGCCGGAAGAAATATCAACAACCTCAGATATGCTGATGACACAACCTTGATGGCAGAAAGTGAGGAGGAATTAAAGAACTTTTTAATGAGGGTGAAAGAGGAGAGCGCAAAATATGGTCTGAAGCTCAACATCAAAAAACTAAGATCATGGCCAATGGTCCCATCACCTCCTGGCAAATAGAAGGGGAAGAAATGGAGGCAGTGAGAGATTTCACTTTCTTGGGTACCATGATCACTGCAGATGGTGACAGCAGTCATGAAATTAAAAGACACCTGCTTATTGGGAGAAAAGCAATGACAAAGCTAGACAGCATCTTAAAAAGCAGAGAACCACCTTGCCGACAAAGGTCCTTATAGTTAAAGATATGGTTTTCCCAGTAGTGATGTATGGAAGTGAGAGCTTGACCATAAGATCGCCGAAGAATTGATGCTTTTGAATTATGGTGCTGGAGGAGACTCTTGAGAGTCCCATGGACTGCAAGAAGATCAAACATCCATTCCTAAGGAAACCAGCCCTGAGTGCTCACTGGAAGGACAGATCCTGAAGCTGAGGCTCCAATACTTTGACCACCTCATGAGAAGAGAAGACTCCCTGGAAAAGACCCTGATGTTGGGAAAGATTGAGGGCACAAGGAGAAGGGGATGGCAGAGGACAAGATGGTTCGACAGTGTTCTCAAAGCTACCAACATGAGTCTGACCAATCTGCGGGAGGCAGTGGAAGACAGGAGTGCCTGGTGTGCTCTGGTCATGGGATCACGAAGAGTCGGACATGACTAAATGACTAAGCAACAACAACAACAACAACACAAAAAGCCCATTTCTAAGAATGGACTGAAAGCCCATCAAAACTTAAGGAGAGAAGAAGCCCTATAGGAGATAAAAGCCACCACACCATTGCAGCAAATATCAAATACTAGGCCAGGTTTTGGCACAAGCTGTTTATTGAGGCTTGTGTGATGAGTGCTGGTGACAGTCTCACCACTTCTCCACCCAAATTCACAACAAAGGGGATCGCTGAATACCAGTCGGTAGGTAGCAACTGCAAGTGTTGTTGCATTTGTGTCATGCCTGTGGGCTTCCCTTAGGCCTTTTGGTTGACCACTGTGGGGAACAGGATGCTGAACTTAGATGCCTTTGGTCTGATCCAGCAGGGTTCTTCTTATATTCTTCTGGGCAGAGGAATAAAAGCTGGTCTGTGTCATGGCTTGCTGTATCTTTTCTATTGTTCTGGTTCTGCTTCTTTTCCTCCCATATAAAACAGGAAAGGGAATGCACAGAAATGTAATACTGGCACGCACTTCACCAAAACCAAGCAAGGATTCACTGTTGGGTGATTTCTTCTGGTTTTGCCTTTGCTTCTCTCATTGCTGCGTCACTGTTCTTTTATCCCTGGGAAAATGACCTGAAGGGTTTGTGTTTTTTTGCTTTAATTAAAAGTGTTCATAAACAGTGTTTATGAACTGAAAGTTGAAGAGGATGGGGAAAGCTAGCTGAGAGAGTGTGTGTGTGTCATCGTTGGTCAACGTCAATATTGTGTGCAAGTTACAGGTGCTCCAATTCAAAATTTCTCCCTGCTCTCCCACCTTGCTTTCTCTGTTTGATTTGGAATGGGAGGAGGAAGATCTGGGGCCAGAAGTAATACAATTGGTGACATTGACAAGCGCACCAGTTCACATTGGACCTACTGCTGGGAATGCCTGAATCCAGTTTACAAATATGTGGCAGCTATTTCATTGCATTTCAGTTCTTGGAATAGATATCACTGCCAACATTTCAAGAGCTTTTCAGGAAGCAAAGGCATAGTACAGAATCCAGCCCATTAATTTACATTTCTCCTCAAACTGACACAGTGAGTCAGTGACAGAGGCTGAAGGAGGACACACGAATCCTGACTCAGAACCACCTGCTTGAACTAATGCCTAAATTAAAGTATCAGGACTGCACAAATCCTTCATTCCTTTGAGCTAGCTACTACTGTGAGCACTGGCTCATAATGCCATTTTAAATAAGTTTTATCTTTTAGAGTGTGTGTCTTGAAAATGGAATGCATGCAAAAGGAAGGGTTGTTTTGTTTTTTGAGATCTTAAATAAGAAAGCAACAGAAGCAAAACAGAGGGCAGCAACTTTTCTTGAGACTTTTAGAAAAAGAATCCCTTTTGTATTTCTTTAGTCCTTTTTTTTTCTTCCTTCTTATCCATGGCTGATATGCTCAAAATTGCCTTCATAGGGAGACTGTTTGGTCATTGTTGTTGTCGTTTATTACATTGTTTAGGACTGCAGTGGTAAATTGTTGAAGCCAAATCTGGCACCCACCCACTCTGAATTATATTCCCATTGGTCTTAACAATGCTATTGTTAGAAATGCAAATATGGTTTAACAATTCCTTCCAAGAACTTTTTAATCAGGAATTCTAAGTAGGAAATATATAGAAGTGGGTTAGAAAACCTACAGTTTAATGCAATTCGCCAAACCAAAGTCTTTGGAAATGCTTTCCTCTGAATGTCTAGGACAGAGCAGAACAAAGTCAATTACTGACTGTAATTAAGAAGTGGATGCATATAAACTGTAGAGAGCAGTAGCAGTCTTCTTGAAAGTGTTTAGTAACTCTGAAGATTACAGAGAAAGAGACTTGAACTGTATCTCGAATAGCAAGTATTTTGAATGAATTCACTTCTTCCTGTTCTATGATCTACTTTTGCTGATATATTCATACATCACCGATTATATATGATTATTACAAACAGCACATTAAGACGAAGACTCTTTCAAAATGAATGTTGCTTTGGTCTTGTTAGCACTGAAGTATCTCTTTTACATATCATAAGGGTACAAATGTTTATGCAATGCCGAAATACTTGTATTTTAATAAAGCTCAAATTTACTCAACGGAAGAGTGAACTATGTTGCCTCCTTCTTAAGCCTTCAAAATAAAGTCACTCTAATTACGTGTGTTGCTTTTACTTTGAAAATATTGTTTCTTGTAATAATTTAAGTGGTGGTTTGTTTGTACTGGAAGAGATGCACTAGATTGGATTGACCATTGTGTTTAGTCTAATTCATGTCTCTCACCGCACGTTAATACATTTGTAGTGTCATATAAAACAGTTGAAACCTACCCAAAATTAAAATTTGTAAACTTGAAAAGTGTTAGTGATAGGTTCCATCAGTTAGTTACCTTTGTACTGTTGCTGTGACAGAAGTTGCTGCATCCTGTAAAATGCTTTATTTCTGAGCATCACAGTCCTATGAAGTATAATGGATGTTCCTTACATGCATGCATCTCAGGTCTATATAATATAATGGATGTCTCTTATTTAGGTCAGCTTAGATTTTTAGTTCTTAGAAATATCTGTGAACACCTGCCATAGGGAACAGCTGTTTTAAGTTGTACACACAGCCTATTATTTGGGAAGAGAACATAATCAAACAGGGTCTTGCCTAGAAATATTATGTGTGGAATTCCAACTATTCATTGTGTTGGGTTTCTCCCACACTTGAAAAACCATTTATTATTTCAAATATCCATATAGATGGATCCTATAGAAGTTTACTAAGAAATAAACCTCACTGTGTTGTAAGACATACTCCAGGTAAGTGTGCAAAAGATTGCAGCCCTAGTCCCTTATTTACCAAGAGGCAGTGGAGATTCTGGAAAAAAATAATGACCAAGGGGAAGAAGTGCAACGGACTTGTAATACAGAATCACCTCTCAGCTTTGGACTATTAACATCTTAAATGCTGCAATGATATGTCCCAGTTTAAGTTACAGTTATTACGTTCTCTTGAGCCATTAATTGGAACTTCCCCTCAAGTTGAGAAAGAGTTGAGAACCATCAGTAAAACTTTAGCAAATGAATTGAAATAAATATAAAGTATAAATATAAAGCATTACCTCAAAAGATGTTCCTAGGATCAACACATCTGGAATGAAGTAGTACCTGATTAAAATTATAAGAGTTAGCTCATTGCACCTTACAATTCTCAGAGATGCCTGGAAAATGCCACCCCCAGATAAATGATCACCATCCTGGCCTCTGGGGCCAAATGTTTTATTATGTGGATCAGCCCTGTCTCAACCCCACCCCTTCTCATCATCCATGCAGTAAATAAACACAAACATTGTGGTAAGGATCAGAATCTTCTACTATGGGAAGGGCATTTTATGCAGAATCCCCATGTGAACTGTAACATGCCCTAAAGTCTTTATTGTGTATTCTACATGGCTTTTTAATTTTTTAGTCATATGGGTATAGCCTGTACATTTCTGACATTATGTTTGTTCATTTTAAACAGGAAATAGTTCTAGTTCATCCTCTCAAAAGATGAACTGGTTCCAGTTCATTTTGTAAAACAAACTAGTTCAGTTCAAATTCATCCAAATGAACTTTTTATAAAAAGTTCATCTAGTGGTTCAGCAGTGGAAACTGCTAGCACATCTTCCTTGTAATTTTATTCCACTCATCCTGTTTTATTTGCGCCAGCCACAAAGCTGTTAAAGGCAAAATGCATTATTCACTTTGTTCCTGCATTTGTAGTTTTGCTTAGCAACAGTGATTAAATGACTAAGCAACCTTAGCAACAGCAGTGCCTCCATCTCTGCCTAATAAGCCTTAGAAAGTTGGCTTTATGTTTTGCATTCTAACCTTCTTTATACATTTTCAATTAACTTACTCTAAAAAGAAAGAAAGCTAAGAACACAGGCTTCCTGCTGCAAGGGGAGGGGAGGGAATGAATGAATGTGAAGATGAGCTAGAAATCATTCAGAGTTTTACCACAAAATGAACTTAATTCACCTTTAGTTCACTCAGCAATTATCCAAATCAGTGGTTTTTGAACTACTTTAGTGAACTTCATTAAACTGAACTAGTTAATTCCAAGCACTGAAGATCATCTACTTGGAAAGTTCACTTTCCAATGGGGATTATTTCAAGAATAAGTACTATAGGCTTCCTACATTTCTACATTCTGGATATGTCCTAACTGCCATAATTAGTGGCATTAAAAAATGGCAAGCTATTGAAACGTCTGTGTTTCTCAAATGAATTACATGAAAAGAAAAAGTGTGTCTCACATAGTTTGCTTACCTACGATTTTCCCATTGTCATTTAGATCACAACAGCATCCGGAAATGAGGTCCTTCTTCACTCAGATATTGACTTCATCATACTGGAGTGGTTCAATGCTATAAAAAATGTAATTGACAGATTGGTATGTATTTGTTTTGGCTATTGATAAAAGTATCATGGAGCAATGCATGTGCTTACACATCTAAGCAAGTTTTAAAGCAAGTGAACTTAATAATGTGAACCCCCCCCCTTTTAATCACTATATAAATGTGTATGTGGAGATCTATATGCATTTTTTAATGCTATAAATAAATAAATATTCCAGATAAAAAGTGTTGCTAAACTAAAATGCTGTTTGATTCTATCCTAAGACAGAATGGTGCATTTATTGCTGTGAAATAATGACAACGCTGGTTTACTGTGGGTTGTAAAAGCACACAAGCGCTTAATAACTAATGAATTTTTACATTTTCTATTTATGCTATCTACAGTATATAATCTTTCATATGACTATTAATACATATGAGTCTTTTATGCATTTTCATGTTATTTATTTGCCAGAATGGCACGAGAAAATATTCTGATGTATCTGATTGTTGTTACTTCTCTCTTTCTCACTGGTATTTTAGGACTGTATTTTCTGACAACCATTTTAATTGCCTCTCCCTCCCAAATTCTATTTATGCCACCACCACCCCTCATGTGCATTTCAACGTACTTAGTATAAATTTCACTTTTCAACTCCTAATTATGCTAGAACTATTTGTGCAGCATGTATCCTTTTTGCCCTTGTTCACTGCATTTTTCAATAGAACTTGTTGCGAGTGGTTTGGGGGCATTTTGATGTCCAATCTATGCACCTCTTTTAAAGCCCTGATAGTGAGACAAACGAATAAGAATTGTAAAGCACCTTGAAACTGAAAATGCCAAGGCAATCCTATGTGATGATATTATCTCAAAAGAGTTTCAATAAACTGTACTGCAGTGCCTATCTATAAATTACATTAACCACAGGATTAGCCATCATGTATGTCTTTCTTTTAAAAAAAAATACATGCAAGGCATGGGAAGTGATAGCCTATGGTACTGTAGAATGCAGTGAGGGAAGATTTAAGCCAGGGGTCAGCAAACTTTTTCAGCAGGGGGCCGGTCCACTGTCCCTCAGACCTTGTGGGGGGCCGGGCTATATATATATTTTTGGGGGGGGGGGATGAGCGAATTCCTATGCCCCACAAATAACCCAGAGATGCATTTTAAATAAAATTACTCATTCTACTAATATAAAAACACGCAGATTCCCAGACTGTCTGCGGGCCGGATTTAGAAGGCGAATGGGCCACATCCAGCCCCAGGCCTTAGTTTGCCTACCCATGATTTAAGCCTTCCCTCCCTGGCTGCAATCTGGAAAAACAATTCTCTACCCTGCATGGCAGCTAGCATTTCATGGGGAGGGGTGTGTGTGCTCCCATTGCCTACAGTGAAAGGTGTTTTTTTTTCTAACGCTAATTGTTGTACAGAATTTTTTTACCAAGAATGTGATTGGAGAATGTGATGGCAAGTGTACTTCTGCCCATGCCTGGTGTTTAATTGTTTAAAATGACCATTTTTATTGTCATATCAAGCTATCACACAGGGTTGTAGTAAAGAAACAATGGGTGTGCGAGAACTATATATATGCTTCCTTAAGCTGATTAGAATAAAGGAAGGGAAAAAGTTAAATTAACCCCACCCCACCCCAAAAAAAATCTTTCTCACAATTATTGTTTACATGGACACTTGAGTAATGAAACCTTAATTCTGTACTCAGCATATGGAGTATTTTTAAAGCAAATCAGAAGCCATATTACTGTATAAATTAATTTATAGTTCTGTCCTATTATGCTTACTTGGAAGTAAGTTGTGCTGTGTTCTGTGGACTTATTACCCAGTAAATGAGTGCTGGATTATAGTTTTACTCCTAGAACAGGATTAGGGAACCTTTTTAGCCTGGTGGGCTAGATCTTTATTGCCCAACTTACCTACCTGTCAATCATTTGATATCATGATGATGCCAAAAATTAATCCAAGGAATGCAGGGAGGGGTCTAGTTCTCCAACACATTCCCTGCAGGACAGAAGGCCTTTGATGCAGTAGAGCAAGGTTTCCCAAACTTGGATCTCCAACTGTTTTTGAACAACAATTCCCACCATCCCTGACCACTGGTCCTGCTAGCTAGGGATGAAGGGAGTTGTAGTCCAAAAACAGCTGGAGACCCAAGTTTGGGAAACTCTGCAGTAGGAGAACTGGCAGAAGACTTTGCTATAACAACACTTCCCACATTCTGGATCAACCTTCTGCAGCAATCCCCCCCCCCCCAAGTGTGAGAATTGACATTGGTTATTTCAGAGAGAAGAGGGAATCAGCAAAAATTAACTTCCCCCTCCACCAGTGGAAGCATACCCTAAACAGACCTTTACTCAGAGCATACTCCCACTAGCAGGAATGAACTCAGGGTCCAACCCACAGACAGGGGAGAAAAATCTTCTCATAGTTTGGTGTTTTCAAATAAAAGTGCTCAACTTTTATATAGCATTCCCAATGTATTTTCATTTCTAATTTTTATTTGCAGAATTAAAACCCACTTATAAGTATGTGCTGAACAGATCTTGTACCATACTTTTCAAAACTTTTAATATTTCTTTTGCCAACATAGAATAAACGTATTTTAGTTTTCTTGGTCTTTCTTAGTTTTCCTTTCAGTCAGACATTTTAAATCAAGCATATTGTTCCATATATTTCTTTATTATTTTTCTCTTCTAGCCCAAAGAGAAGACTAACAAGTCAAGGAAAAATGAGTTCAAGCTTGCAAGATCCTCTAGCTCTGAATTGTTGAGCAGCTTTGAGGCTGAATCTAAGGAGCCAAAGGCAGAAAACAGAAGGTCTTTGAGTAAGTCCCTCTTATGTATATTTAAAGAAATATTACATCATAGCATGCTTATTGTAATGCAATTCAGGCAGCTATCTGAGTGATTTGGAGGACATCCAAAACATTTGTGCAAGAAGACAATTGGATCAACGAGAGTACTTTTTCATATAGTGCATTAGCATGGAACTATGAGAGAACTTAAAACTGGTTTAGATGATATATCGGCTGGCCTCTGCAAAGAACTCTTTATGCAAGAGGTCTACAGGCCTGAACAGTGTAATGGCGAGGGGCATGATTTTCATGACCTTGTGACTTCTCCTGCATGAATAGAAAAATCAGAAGCACATTTCTTTCACAATATTAAGCTGACTGAACCACCTCATAGAGAATGTGAAAAGCAAAGAGTTTTAGATAACCAAAGTGGAAGCGGTTTTCACTAAGTGATCCTAACAGCTTTCATTGTGTTGGTTATCACACACTGCTTGGGGGATTCTAAGAAACATCTAGCAGTCTATTGTGGGATGCTGGACTAGGTGAACCCTTGGCCTGACTGAGCAAAATTCTTCTTAAGTTTTTAAAGCACACGACATTCAATCTCTGTGAATTTATTAACAGTAGTAGCAGCAGCAGCTCAATATGCTGTGCAGAAACATTTGAAATCGTGACAGCAGGTGGGTGAAATAAAAAAAAAAAATTGGTCTGTGTAAACTCCTGCGTGTTAGGAAACCCTTGTTTATTCCCTGGAGTGGCAGATCTGAACGTTCAGTAGGGACTCCGTTAGGGAGCAGATACTCTCAAGGAACACCACAATGCAGAATTGCTGGTTTAGTTAAGTGCAGTTTCATAAGAAACTTAAGACCCCTGATGGGTTGACCAAAGGTCCATCTAGCCCAGCATTCTGTTTCCAGCACTGTGGAGTCAAATGCCACTGTTGAGCTTATAATTGCAAGCAGGATATGAATACAACAGCCTTCCTGAGTTGTTTGCACCCGGCTTTCAAGTGTTATCTAACTGGTACATGTACCGGTAGGTCCCAGTTAGCTATACCTGAGATGATAAGTAGTTTGGATATAAATAGCCGAATAAACAGATTTAATTTCCAGCGAAAAGGCATCAGTGTACTCAATGTCCCAAAATTATTCATCTATGTAGAAATAACATTGAATATATTTATTACTTTAGCAAGCACGTCTTTTTCTAGTTTGTACATATTGGAATGTAAATCTTAGCTTTGGTAGAACTCCTTATATCATTGCTTTATTCAACCCTAGTTAAAAATGGCTCATGGTGAACAGACACAATCCAAGGGCCTCTACCTCTTTGCCATTTTTTTGGGCAAAACGCCAGTAAGCTGTCTCACCATTTGTTGTTGTCTTTTATGCTTCTTGGCATCATAAATCTAACATCTCTTCAGTAATGATTTAGAAGACAGATCAAGTTCCCACCAATGATATAAAGTTAGCATACAACCCAGCACTTGAACTACAAAAAGTTCTGAGGGTCCCCTGTCGTGCTTAAACTTTGTGTTTAAAAGTAGAAACAATCCAACGTGAAATCCGGCTGATTTAAGCTTTGTGTGTGTTTAAATATTATAGACCGAGTTGCCTTACAAATATGTATTTGGAATTTTCTTCCTGCCCCTTGAGACTCAGTAATTATGTGGAATTAGAAAAATGTTAGCATGTGCTTACTTATTCGTAGTCAAAGCACAAACTGTATTGTCAGTTTTCTGCCTTTGGCTTTCTATGCCCTTAATGTTCACACCAGTATCGTCGCCAGAATTATCGGCAGCCAGAGCCAAAATTGCTTTAAAAAGGCATGAGAACTGGTAATGACATGTTGTTAGCAGTTAACAGGTGGTCGTTCCATTGTCCAGTTTGACTGCGGAGCACAAAGACGGTATGTGCAGTATTTGCAATGAGGGCATTGCAAAAGGTGTTTTAAAAATTGAAATGCATTTCTGTGATGTTCATGTTATTCGCTCTTCTCTGCAAACTAAAGAAATATATACATTTAAATAATAATTATTATTATTATTGTTATTATGTGATGTCCATGTTATACCCAGAGGAGATCCACTGAAATCAATGGGCTACAATTTTAACGGGCCTACTCTTATGTATATCACCTAATTATTATTGTTTACATTTAAACTGAAACAAACCATGGAACTGAAATAATTAGTAAGGAAGATTCTCATTTAAGGTAGGAAATATGCTTTGCACAACTCAAACCACTTTTGGAGTTAATTCTTTTCAGTGTTATGGTCCTGGTATAGCAAACTATTGTGATATAGGCTTTTCGTTGATGGCTGTCAAAGGATGCAGTATATTTCAGCACAGTCTACAATTCAGCAATCTTCAAACTACAAGAGCATTATCTGCTGTAGATCAGTTCACATCGCCTGTGAGCATGAAGCCTTACATTGCCCTGGTAAATATAAATTGCAGATCCTTGCAGTTTTCTGGATCGCTGTCACATTTTGCTAGGGAATGCAGAGGAAAATTTAAAAAGTACCAAAAATAGGCTTATGTTATAGCCATAAAGTCAGCTGATAGTAGACAATGTTCCATGTTGGTGATAGAGACTCTCTATCTACTCCAGGAGTCTGAATGTTTCATTTGGGGCAGATCTGGGTTACAAGCCACACTTTCTCAGATGTGAGGAGCAACCATTCCTTCTTCATCCTCCAGTCCTAGATGTGCAACCTGATCCCTCCTTCTCATTGCTGTTCCTTGTATATCCATAAGTAAAACAGCTAGATGCATTATTTTTTTAAGTGAGGCAGTCTAGGAAGGAGCTATGTCCTCACAGATGACATACCCATTCCTTTTCTGGTTGCTTCTTTCAGGCCATGTCAGGATTCATAATGTTGCATGAATGCTGCTTGATTCTCGGACTCTTTCGAGAGAAGGTGCCATGGACTCTTATGTTTCCTGCCCTCAGTCTTCTCAGCATTGCTGAACTGTGGACTGGAAACAGTGTTGTCCCTTGATGTTGGTACAGGGCTAGTGCAGGGAGTGCCTGCTGAGGGTTGGGATTCCTGCTGTTGCATAAACCCCCAGCTGAATTTGGACATCTCTGTTTTAGTGTAACCCCCCCCCCAATGTGGGGGGCAAGTCAGTGCCCTTGAATGATAGTCTTATTTCACCTGGTTCTCCTGATCCAGCAGTAGCACACTTAACGTTTGAAGCAATCATACCCATCACAAAAGTTGCTACAGCAACATGGGAGCGGTCTGCTCTACAGATGCTCCTATGATGCCACAGAAGACATCTCCTTATACAGTACATTCTCTCCCCATGCAAGATGATTGGCCCTGTAAAACTGGCTGCATCAGTCATCTGTTGGGCAGGTGTAGACACACAGATTCATGCAGCCCCTTGCTATGCATAAGGGTCTCTGAATCAAGACCATAATGTTATGATGCTACTTATCTCCTCAATCTGGAAAATGGTGGCAATTTAGATTGTATTGGTATCTTTTAAATTAAGGGATCCACTTCCTCATTCCCCCCAGCTTGATTATTTCTCTATCATTTATTATTTGATGCAACCACTAATAATTACAGCAGGATAATAGCACTCCCCAGTATTCTTTTCATTGCAGTTTTTGATAATATTAGTTTGAATATAATAATATTTTTAAATAGCATCCATTTAAACGTTTGGCAGAGAAAACTCGTATTTGTTCACTTAATTCGCTTTTATTGAACCATCTAAATTTTAAGACATAATAATGTTAGATATTAATCTTCTCTGGGTAAGATCATTACATTTTCCTTTACCTAATAGAATAGCAGGCTCATTACAGAACCATGTGAACTTAACACTAATCATTCTTTACAATTGGACTGTACTTAACATTTCATGAGTATGTGGAGTTGGCTATTACACCATGACATAAAAAGTTATTAGTCTTGTGCCCTCTTATTTGTTGGTCAGTGGTATTGATACATGGGTACAATCTTTGTCGATATTGTACAGAGAAGGTGGCAAAGGAAGTTGCCATTTTTGTGACAGTAGCTATTTTGAATTTCCCAAAATTCAAAAAGGACCTCAGAACAGGACTTTGGGGCAAGGCAGGAGAATGGTGGCTGTTTTCATTATCTTCCCCTCTTCACCTGGCTGCCCATTCTCTCATACCCTGCAACATGATTTTATGATTTCTCTGATGAAAGTAGGGACATACTATTCCATTGTTATTATTATTGCTGCTGCTGCCTCTGCTACTACTATTACTATTGGAGTATACTCCACCCATCTTAATGAGTTGCCCCACCCACTCTGGGTGGCTATCAGCATATACAAAAACATTTAACATTTAAAAAACTTCCTTATACAGGGGTGCCTTCAGATGGCTTTGAGGTAGGATAACTCCATACCCACCAATATTTCTCGAATGAAAACAATGAAATCCTCCAATGAATTCCTACTATACCGTAAGGATCGTAAGGAATAATAAAATAGAATATATTTTATTGTCATTGTCCCCTTTGGGGACAACGAAATTACGGGACATTCCGGGATCAAATCAGAAACCGGGACGGCTTCTGTAAATCTGGGACTTGTGGGGGTCTGTTCTCTTCACCTAAGCACCCAAACAGTGGCAAAACAAAACAGATTGGTTCAAAGTGGGTGAAAAATTGGAGAAATAGGCCTTCTCAGTTCAGTCCATCCACTCCTTTCCACCACTACAATATGCAGTGAGTCCAGCCAAACCAGGCAATGAGAAATCTGTGCATTCAGCTTCATGCAAGGGAATGACTGACTGGGGGGTATAAAACATATGTACAGAATTCCCATTTTGCAGCCTGCTCTGGTAGGCTGCCAGCACGTGCCTCTCCACATGCCTGCTGTGGGTAGAGGAGAGCAAGAAGGATCTATTGAACCATATGAAAATCCCTCCATGAAGGGAAGAGTTGTAGATTGTCCATAAACAATGACTGCTTTGGGATGGATGATATGTTATTGGTTCAAGTTCTTTTGCTCACTTCTTGTATGCAACAATAAATAGTTAACTAGTCATTAAGCTGTTAATTATCTCATTATTATTACTCGATTACCACCAGTACATATTTCAATTTTATGGAACATTGCTGCAAAAAAGAAGGCAATTTTATACTTCCTGCTATGTTTAAGTCTGAGTTAAAAGATAGCTAATGTAAGAGAGTAAATTAAAGAATATCAATCGGAAATCTTCACCATAGATTGCTATCTGGTTTCTTCTTCCCTCTCCTGTAACCACCTCTCATCTTTGACTTTGAAGCCCAACAGTTTAAACTAGGTTCTTGTTTCAGCTGCTTAATCCGCTTTCATAAATCGTGTTCAAGTGCTGGAATAATTTGCACATCATTTAAGAATATTTACTTTGAAACATTCACCTCAAGCCTTTTTTGTATATCCTTTCTCTCTAAAGATTTGTAGTATTTGTTTTGTTCTCTGAGGTATAAAAGACCTGGGTAAACTTTATTCCTGTTGTTTCAAGATTAGTGAAATAAAATGCATATTTATTCAACTGGGAGCGAAAGAAGCTTTAGTAAAGACGATCATACATATAACCCTGGGGAATGATATAATACAAAATGCCTGCCTTAAAATCTCTTTAGACTTGTTCAAAACTGTATTGAATGACTTAAGTTCAAAAAAAAAAAAAAAAATAAAGGACCCACAAATGCATTCTTTATAAACGTTTTTATCTTTGTTGTGAAGGAGAGAGCTGTATATTTTTGTTAATAAAAATGAACTCAATATTGGTGAAATGTGTATAGCGAACCATATAAAGGGATGTTGCAGACAGTCTTTGGACCCACTAAACTAAAATATTCATCACTAACTGGCACTGCTTTTGTACAATGTTGCAGGCTTAAATATATGTTAAAATTATTTAGTTACAGCTATAGACTTAGTAGATATTCCATAGTGATTTTAAGCTTTCAGTATACTATGGAGGAGAGAGCCATGTATGCTGTCTAGTGCTCCTTGGAGTGAAGGTGGAATCTTAATGTAATATATAAACATAACAAAGTCCCATAGACACTGATGGTGTGATTTGCCTGGTTAATAAAGGTCACTATTTCTCTGGTTCTAGCAATAGATTATTCATTTGTTTGTTTCATAAAAAGTGTACACTGTTCAGTTGTAAAAACAAACAAACCCAAACAAACCTGAAAGCAGTTTACAAAAGATAAAACATTTAAATCCAGAAAAATTCACACCCCTACTTTAAAGCATACAAATGTTAAAATACTAAAGCAGAATAAAATGACCTCAACTTTGTATGAATGTTCTTAGCAGGTGCCAAAAAGAGTGCAGTGGTACCTTGGTTCTTGAATTTAATCCATTCCGGGAGTCCGTTCAACTCCCGAAACGGTTCAAAAACTAAGGCGTGGCTTCCCATTGGCTGCAGGAGCTTTCTCCACTCAATCAGAAGCCGCAGAAGCCACATCAGATGTTCGGCTTTGAAAAATGTTTGCAAACCGGAACACTCACTTCCGAGTTTGCGGCGTTCAGGACCCAAGCCGTTCAACTACCAAGGTACCACTGTACAGTGAAGGAGTCTGCTTGATCTCAATAGGCAGGGAGTTCCAAAGTGTAGGCACTGCCACCCCAAACCATGGAGTTCTTACAGATGCGGAACAAGTATTATGTAGTGTCTGTCATAGCACCAATTCCACTGACCGGAAAGGTCAGTGCATGTGGAGTAAGGCAATTTTGTAGGCAAACTGGTTCCAAGTTGTTCAGAGATTTATATACCACCACCAGTGCAGATTAGCTAGACAAGTTAAAAAAAACAGTGTTGAGAGACACACCACCTCTCACTGTTACACACCCTGCTGGAATCCATTTCCCATATCCATTCTGAACAAGGGATGAACATAATACTTAGAACCTGTGCTAAAAATACTGAGGAAACAAGTCTACCAAGCTGAACTTCAACTCACTAGAATTTCATTTATTCTACAAAATTCTGGTTCAGCCATGATATCAAGTTGAACAGAAAGCTAATGAAGTGTCACATGCTTCTTGTGGTCTTATATGCCCTTGCATGTGACTGCAGCCACTGCCTCCTTCTTCTTTTTAATCACCAGTGATGGCACTCTTTGTTACCATTGTCATTTACATCACTTCTGATAGCCTCTTGCAATTATTGCAATGGGGGCTACCCAACAGGAGGCTTGTAGCCCACAAAACTGAATCTCAGTCGCATTATATTCTATCCTCCCTCACCCCCTGGCTATTTATAAGTAATCCAGATGCTAGCTTCCTGGTTGTTTGGAAGTAATATGATTTGGCGGGAGCAAGGAAAGCAAGAAAGGGTGGCAATATTTATTTTTATTTTTTATGTTATGAATATCTATATTTCTCAGAATTTGGGAGCCTTCTATTTCAGGATTTTTGATTCAGCGAAAGGGTACTTACTGGCTAGGCTTACCTCTCTCTCTCTCCCTCCCCCCCCCCCCCGATGGGGAAATAATGTCAGTCTTTATACCTTCCAGGTTGGCGGTTGCATTTCATTTAAATTATGACCCTCCAATCCAAAACATTTAAAGAGGAGCTTAACGGATGGAAGCACATTACTGTCATTTGGATTGGGTGTATTAACGCTTTAAAAAATGAATGTGCTTCCTAGCATCTACTATTTGTTCCACCAGCTGCCTGCTGACGTGCCAGATAAACAGTTTAAGGAGAAGCATGTAAAAGCAGCCTATAGAGCGAAGACCACTTTACAAACAAACAAACTTCCATATTCTGCCAGTCCCAAATATATATTTCATGTCTTCATATGCAGAAACACATACGAACCAGTGGAAGCACTCAAATTTGGGAAGTCATAAAAATGCTTATTGTCAGCAGTCAAAATGCAGCTTTCGAAAAGGATTCAAAACGATTATTAACCTGGAGAACTGGGCTGCGTAAACAACCAAACCAAATGTACAAGTATGCATATGAAATGGCAAGAGGTAGCCCAAATGACTAAGGAAATGGTAACACCTTGGGAAATAATCTGTAGCTGATGGAATAATTTGTAAACTCCACATGAGCTTAGGACAAAATGCTGCTCTATAACCATAGGAGAACATGCCAGTAATAGGAGGGAACCATACTGCTGTGTCTAGCATTGCTGATGGCATAACACAACTTCTGTATCCAACTTTTGCTGTTTCTCTTCAAGCAAGATGTAGTCTCATTGTTGTCTAGATGAGCGAGTGACTCAAAGTGCCCAGAGGAGGCACCCCAAGGGGCACAAACAGCTCCTAGGCAATGAAAAAACCTTCAAAGTCGAGGGTTTTGTTTGTGTATTCTGACTGAATTGGAAGAGGGTGCTGACTTTCTCTCGTTTCACCAGTTTTAGAAGGCTGGAGCTTTTATTTAGTTGCTGGAGTCTCTACCCCTTAGTCTCGTGTGCCAGTAGCTGGACATTTCAGCAGTGGCCTTGAATATTTTGCTTGGCTTGCTATGCCCTCTCCTCCTGTGTTCCTGGGGTAGATAACAGGGAGTCTGAGAGCTCACTGGGAACCTGGACATTTCCAGGGCAAGGGTTCGCAGCTCTTTGAGATCATTGGCAGTGCAGAGATCTGCTTCCATGGAAGCATTTCTGCTCTGACGAATCCTCAGGTTTCAAATATGGGGAGGGCCAAAATCAGGCATTTTCTAATCCACAGATGGGGAATTTGTGACCCTCTGGATTAAGGTTACCAGGTTTTTTTCAATAAAGCCAGGGACGCTTTTCAACTTCCTACTAAATAGATGGATTTTGTCAGGGGACTGATTTGTAAATCCGAGGACTGTCCCCGGGAAACGGGGACGTCTGGTAACCTTACTCTAGATCAGGGGTCAGCAACCTTTTTCAGCCTTGGGCCGGTCCACTGGCCTTCAGACCATGTGGTGGGCCGGACTATATTTTTTTTTGGGGGGGGGGAAATGAACGAATTCCTATGCCTCACAAATAACCCAGAGATGCATTTTAAATAAAAGGTCACATTCTACTCATGGAAAAACATGCTGATTCCCAGACCATCCGTGGGCCGGATTGAGAAGGTGATTGGGCCGCATGTGGCCCACAGGCCTTAGGTTGCCCACCCCTGCTCTAGATGTTGTCAGACTCCAGCTCGCAGCATCTCCAGCCATCATGGTCAGTGGTAAGGAATGGTGGGAGTTGGAGTCCAACAGCATCTGAAGGCCTTCAGGTTCCCCATTCTGGTTCTAACCTCAGGTAAGGCAGCACAAATAGCGGTGCAGCTGCTTTTCCTCAACACAGTTCTTAGGTGTACATTCTCCCCCCCCCCTCTCATGTTGTGTGACTTTCTTCTAGATGACCTAGAGACAACCTCCACTGTTTCACACAGCCTTTGGGAAGATAAAACTCTCAGCAGTGCCATGCTGTTTTGGTGTAACTGGAGGGTCTCCTTAACTTGGTGGTCATATTTTGTGAAAGAGTAGTTTAAAAATATGAGGAAGTTAGCTATTAAATTTCTCAATTGACAGACATTCTGGGAAAAACAAAATGAATATCAGTATCAGGGAGGAGTAAGAAATTAGGCTACTGGAGTTCATAGAGAAAGAATGATCAACTCAGAGGAGGAGTGTGATGTGGTGAGTAGAGGATGAACTATTACAGGAGTGTCTTGCGCCATTGCAAGTTTAACTCTAGCCTTGCTGTGGTTTGCCCTGAGAGAATATAATGACACGTTAGGTGTACAATAATGTTTCTCTGGTGTGACGCACACACACACACACACACCCTAGCTGATCTATGCAGATCAACTGAAGAGGAGTGGGTATTTCCTCTTCCCCCCTCACTGTGAATTGTTAGGGAATTGTAACAGGGTCAGATAAAACCATTTATTTTCTAGGACAGGTGTGGCTAATCGTAATTCATCAGTGGCTATCCCTCTGGGATGGATGTGGCAACCCCAACAACAACAACAACAGAATGCACCCAGGTGCGCAGGCGCGCGCGCACGCACACACACACACATACACACACACACACACCCTAGCTGATCTATGCAGATCAACTGAAGAGGAGTGGGTATTTCCTCTTCCCCCCTCATCAAATTATCAATTATCAATTTGTTGGGAGCGCCACTTGTGCCCCCATGATGGGTTTGCAGAAGAAGAAGAAGAAGAAGAAGAAGAAGAAGAAGAAGAAGAAGAAGAAGAAGAAGAAGAACTTATAGGGTTGTCAGATTTCTGATAGATGTTGGTGATTGTGGAATTCAAGTTCTAAACTCCTTACAACACCACACACACACACACACACACACACAACTTAAAACTGGGCCCCTGGACAGTGAAAAATAATGGCCTATCATCTCTGTTTTTGCTTACTCATTTGGAACTTGGAAGGCTTCAATATCAAGGACTGATTGTTTAATTGTGTTTGTGGCATTCTCTTTAACATCCACACCCCTCCCCCTTAGATTTCATACACGTTTTGATGTTGTTTTCCCTTGAAAACACTGCTTGGACTTTGATGATTAACTGTATACCATGTGTATGTTGTCATCAGGTGCCGTTTCCTGATAATAGTTTTCTTTTTTATGTGTGTGTGTGTTTGTTTGGTTTTTTTGTAACTGTTCAATTTCTATTTGCTACAGAACTTTCCTTATATGTTAGACCTCTTGGGGGAGAAACTTTTTTCTTTTTTTTTCAAAGACAAGATAAGCTTTGGATAAGCATCTAAGGTTTTCAGCACTTTATCCTACTGAAATCCAAATAAAGTGCATTTCCGAAGTGTTGGAGGAGAGTCTTGGTCTCAATTCTTTATGTTTGAATAATGAAAAGAATTGATTGAGTCAATAGCTGAAGGTGCCACAAAACTCTTGCCCTGCTGGCCCCCATGTGAAGAAATGCAAATAAGTCCAATGAGCTTCTCTGTGGGTTCTGTCTGTCTCTCTCCCCCCCCCCCCCGTGCAGTAGCTGAAGAGATCTCCCCCCTCTTTCTTTTAGCAAGAGAGGCGGTCTTCCTTTTGCTGCCATTGCCACAACTGCATGAAAGACAGGCATTTCTCTTTCTTATGAGAAAAGGAAAGTTCAGTTGGTCAGTGTGCCAGCTTAAAATGCTATGCTGAATAGACATATAACAGCCATTCAGTTCAAGCAAACAGGACATCCTCTAGTCATGTATGTGAACATGAATTGAATTGGGCTAGATGTGCATGATCATGCTGCAGAACTGAATTGAATTGGGCTACAACTTAATGCAGTTCAGATTGGAAAACTGGGCCAAAACTAACAAAATGAAATTCAGTAAGGACTAATGTAATGTTGGTGTGTGAGTATCTACCCTTGGGTTTTAATTTCTTTCTGCAGCAGACTTCTTTTTACGGAAAAGTTTTCTTGCATCTTTTACTTCTTTACAGCAACAGCAGCATTCCAGCTATCTCTTAGTGAAATTCCCGTTACAGGAATAAGCACTATTTGGTTATGTTTCTCAGAGTCTTTATTATTTACAAAACTTTACACTGGTCATTAATAAAGAAAAGAAAACAAATAAAGAAACAATAATTTTCTCTTTTTAGCCATCCGGCCAGAGACCTAATGCTGACTCATTCACATACTTATTTACACTGACCCAGACTTAGTTGATTGTATGCCCTAATAAGGACACCTGTTACTGGGGAAATTTTTCTGTTGCCTAGCAACTTGTTCAAGACCATTTACAAGTTTCTTCTAGAATATTCCAGCATATAAAGTTCTACACTTAGGTAGGAAGAACCAGCTGCACAAATATAAGAAGGGAGACAACTGGCTTTCCAGTAGTACATGTGAAGAAGTTCTCAGATCTTAGTAGACTACAAGCTTTAACATGTGTCAACAGTGTGAGGTTGCACAACAGAAATATAGTGTCCAGATCAGGCATAGGCAAACTCAGCCGTCCAGATGTTTTGGGACTACAGTTCCCATAATCCCTGACCACTGCTCCTGTTAGCTGGGGATCATGGGAGTTGTAGTCCCAAAACATCTGGAGGGCCGAGTTTGCCTATGCCTGGTCCAGATCAAGGAAAGTTAATACTATACTGTATTCGGCCTTGGTCAGACTACACCTGGAGTACTGTGTCCAAGTCTGGGCATCAGAATTTAAGAAGGATATTGACAAGCTGGAACTTGTGCAGAGGAGGTTAACCAAGATGATCAAGTGTCTGAAAACCAAGCCTTATGACGAACGGTTGAGGGAGTTGGATATGTTTAACCTGGAAAGAAGGAGACTGTGAGAAGATATGATAGCCACTTTCAAATATCTAAAGGGCTGTCACATGGAAGATGGAGCAAGCTTGTTTTCTCTTGCTTCAGAGAATAGGACTCAAACCAATGGATTACTTAAATTACAAGAAAGGAGATTCCGACTAAACACCATGAATAACTTTCTGATGGTAAGAGCTCTATGACAATGGAACAGACTCCCTCAGAACATGCTGGACTCTCCTTCCTTGGAGGTTTTAAAGCAGAGGTTGGATGGCCACCCATCATAGGTGCTTTAGTTGATCTTCCTGGGCCTGAAATGAAAAGCTATTAAGAAGAAGAAGAAGATACATTGTCATGAGCCAAGAGTTATATTCACCTGCTGAATTGCAGCCTGAAGGGGAGAAGGCAGAGTGACTCCACCTGCAGCTAATCAGCCTTCAAGGACACAGAGGGGAAGGCACTGATGAGAACCAGCTGGCTTCAGCCTTCTTAAGCAGAGCTTCCAGTAGCACCCTTGCTCCCACTCACTGTGTGAGAAGAGGAGATAGCTCCTGCTGGCCACTCTCCTGATGTCTCACCATACATGTAAGCATGTGTTAAGCGGGGAGTGGGGTGTTTCCCATCTGAAAAAGGCCATGGTCATGCCAGAGCAGTTATGTGTGTATAGATAGAACAGTTGTAGTAATATCTGTACTAGCTCTTGAGACAGGGAGCTTTTTCTAATCTTAGCATTTGAGTCCCTTAGCATTTGAAGGAAATCGTTGAAGTTTGGGTTATCCTATGTACGTGTGCTACTGGTTATGTGCAATCTCTCCTATGTGAGAAGTATTTTTTTCAGTAATGTTTTCCTGAAATGTAATCCATTCTAATTAAACCCAAACCAAAATGAACATATATTGAAAGAAAGAGTATATCTGGGACAGTAGTATTCAGCAGTCACATACTTTAGTTTATTCTTGCAGCAATAACAACCAGATCTGCAAAACAATAAAAAAAAATCAAAAACTACCAAGTATTTCATGGAGAAAATAGGTTTTTTTCTCCAAAAAATAAAATTCACCATAATTTTATTGAGCCTTTACTGCATAGCCACAAGACATAGAATAGCAATATTGAAAATTAAGTTGTTGTCATATTACTATAAAATGATTCAGCACATAATATCATTGTCCAATTCCCCCCTTAACTTCCACAATTCTGCTAGGCAGCTGTGGGCACCTCTTGTACAGAAAGACCAGATGGACACATTCAGAATGATTTAAGTTCAGCTATATTGCAACCTTTGACTCTTTAACAATATAATTGTGCGATGACCAGGCCTTGGTCTTCAGAGTGTCCCCCAGCCACAAACGTGTTTCTCTATTTGCTTTCTTTTTTAACTTGCTGCTGATATATTTGTGCAGTGATATGTGTCACACTGTCACTCTTCTCACATATTTCAGGGCTAATTAAGATAAATGCTGATTATGTGTCAGCATTGATTTGCGCGAACAACTAAGATTTGGCATCCTTTCCAGCACATAGAAGGCTTTTGCTTTATGAGGAAATGGCGTCTGATGTGTGTTCTCAGGTTAGAAGTTCACAGATCCAGTGGGTGAAAATCATTTACAGTCAGTGGGTAGTCATAGTCAAGGGGGGACAAGGCAAAGCTTCTGGCCTGCCAAGGTTTTTCTCTTGGCACCTACAACAAAATGTAGTTGGTATTCCAACATTTCATACCATCTAGGCTCTGGTGATATCAGGCCAACTGAGTGGTAGCTGGAATGGGACTTAAATAGACAAGATGGACACAGGTATCTTATATTCCCTCTTCTTTCCAAGGGGTTCTCAGCCCTAGAGCTTTTGAAAGTGGAGGATTATTTATTTCATACTGGCCATGCTACAGAGTAGAACTTCCTAATTGAGCCATTTTTTATTTCCCCCAAATAACTGCAATGGATTGCACTATCATTTTGTTGTTCTGTCATCAGTATGTATTTGAAAATACATTGGGGTGCACACACTTGGTTTGTTTCCCCAATCAGTAATGAGTGTGGTGGGCAGAAAATGTTGATTAGATGTAGCGGCTGAGTGTCAGACTGAGGCAAATAGACAAGTTGCAAGGTGGATTCAAGGAGGGCTCCAAGGACAGATTTGTGCCATCTGTAAGCAGTTGAACCTAGATAGAGAAATAGGTCAGGCCAGAGTCAGCAGTTATATACAGTAAGACAGGTGGAAATCCATTCACCCCTCAGATCACCTGATCGTGCTAGGCTATAAAAGTTCTCACTCACCTGCCTTGGCTGTCAGTGTGTTTCCAGACCCTGGTTTTAACCTCTAAAACCTGGCAAGGTTTGTAACCCTAGAATTTGAAAGACCGATTCTTCCTGGAACTCTCTGGGCCACAGAACATCTCTGAAGGCTTTTTCATGGTGTCCTCCTGTTTTTCCAAAATGCTATTTCCAGAGAAGCCTGTCTGGCACCCACTTTAACATGTTTTCAGAAGCAGGTGAAGGGTTTTCTTTTCTTCCAAGCATTTTAACAATTTCAACATGTTCTATTAGCCAGTCCTTCTAATGTTGTTTGCACGGGTCACTTTAATTTCATGGTGATTGATTGTACATGAGGCGGGATAAGGAGGCTAACACCAGGAAAAGTTGGCTGTAAAAGAGACTTTCTATGACAATGTGCTTGGTCATTTTAATGTTATTCTTGGAAACCCCTTAGTCATAATGAGGCTATGCTGGAGTAAGCGCTTGGAGGTTTGTCGTGTTCTTTCTTTCTAAATAGCAAATAAATAGCATTCTATTGCAGCAACTTCTTACACAAGAGGTGTGTGTGTTTCCTGAATCCTTTCTTTTCAGATGCATTACATGCTATAATTTTGGGCATCGTAATGAACTGATCAGCACTGCTCTAATGTATTTCAGTTAGGAAAGCGGCACTTGAAAGAAATTGTTTTTGCTATACACATGATGTGAAGCAATCAATAGTGCTTTAGTCTGACAAGCACTGTCAATATCCATTGTCACAGTTCAGAAAGTCATTAATGGATAGTTCTTCAAAAACCAATGCTCTCAACACACGCCCAAAGTACTGGGAGAACGTCGTACTGGGCAGGAATTAATCACAGGTGGTAAGCCCATGGGGTTTAGGGTAAATGTTTTGTAAACTGTGAAATAAAAGTTCAGAAAGAACAGAGACTGTAATGAGGGAACATAGAAGAACATGCAGGGAGCTGTTGGTGGAGCTACAGAGCGACTAACCTTAGTTTATCGACATAATCACTTGAAACTGGGCAAATCATTGTGCAATATGGAGATGCTGGTAAGTGAGCTGTTACTAAGCAAGGACTACCTTGGCACACTTGAAGTAGTACAACTGCTTATCTAGGAGATTTGTGCCATGGATGCTGCCCAACGAAACATAAGCACTTTGAACTCTCATTCATTTTAATGATATATGTAAGTGGGCTCTATTTAGACCTAGGTCTGCATGCATTGTTGTTATATGTCCAGATATGTAAGTATTTACAAAGTGAAGGAAAGCAATTAAACAACTGGGGTGGAATTCAACATTGTGCTGTTACAAACTTCCATCTGCATAAGCATATCAACTTTCCAGACAGAACAACCTCCCACCACTGTTCTGGGGTTTCTTCCAGCCCCCAAGCCAATTTCAGGGGGCACGGGGAGGTGGGGAGAACCCTGTTGCACAAGCAGAAGCCCTTTCACAAGGCTCCCACTGTCTGGATTTGTTAGGTGAATCCCGTCCATAGAGAACAGATAGCATTTTCTATAACATTTCCCTCGTGCCACCAAGGTTGTAGCATCAGAAATGCTGTTTCTATTTCTCTTTATACAGTAAGGCTGAGTGCCCTGGAATTTTAGTATATCACTGCCAAGGGTTGTTCCTATTTGAACCCAGAAGGTCCAAAATAGAACGCGAACAAAAGAGCCAGCCATTAATTTAACACTAATCTCTGTATTCTATGATATATCGTCCTAGGAATGCTACCACTAAAAATGTGAATTTTATTTTTTCGTAAGTGATGGATTATTGTCCCATGCTGCAAATGTTCCAGTAAAAGTGTCCTTTTATATGTCCTTTGTGATTACTAACTTGTAAAAGTATGTGTGGGGTCAGTTCAGTGCTGTGGGAAAATGGAACAGTCCTCTGTTCAAATCAGTAGTGAAATCAGAAGCAAAGTATGCTCTGATTATCATAGGCATGTGTTTAAATGTTGCTCTCCTTAATTGGGTATGTTGTATTTATTTTAAAATGAAAAAATCTGGCACATTTTTATCCCTAGAGAGCAGCAAAGTAAAAAAGAAAATGTTTTATTTTGATTCTTACTGACAAATTTGTAACATATACCACAGTATTCCTGAATTCTCCTCTTGTGAAGTAGGCTTTGTGAACTCGCCCTGGTCTTTTAAATGTATCGTTTCATTCGTCCCCCTCTTAACAAATGTTCTTTCTTTTCTTTTTAAAGAAGTCCAGTAATGCGTTTCTAATTTTGGTTCACAACCTGTTGTATCTTGGGCAGTTTACTTGCAGGGAAAATGAAATAGGACTTTATGCATTTGGAACACAATCTGTGCTAAGAGTGATTACAAAGCTTTCAGGAATGTTGTATGGTGCCCTGGATCTTGACTCCTAGATCTGCACAAAAGAAATCTGTTCACATGTGCAGATAACACCCTTTTCTTCCTTCCTTCCTTCCTTCCTTCCTTCCTTCCTTCCTTCCTTGTCAACAAAGGTAATGCAGGAAGCATACATACACCAAAATTGCATGTGGTGTCATGGTTTCCCCAAAGTATCATGCAAATTGTAGTTTGGTGGCATTTCCTTCTCTAGTCCTTCACAGAGCTATCATTTGCAGGGATCCTTGTTAAACACCACACATATGGTGATTTTTTCTTTTCTTTAACCAGGGCATATCAAAATTTTCTTTACTGTTTATTCCTCCAAGGTCATACCTACCGGTAAGGGTGCACCATGGATGAAGTATAACCTTGTTATCTCACAGATTCCTTGGGGTTTACTGGTAACTCGCAACTCACGGTTAATTTACTTATGTGATTACAGCTTTGTGGGGGTAAACCCACTCTCCATTTATTTATTCTGACCCCCCCAACCTATGCAAAACTGCAATTGTGGGCTTACCTGGTTTTAGGAAAGCGGTGAGAGCGCTCTGGAAGCATCCCAGAGCTCTTGCGCCACCTTCCCAAAACCGAATACTGTAAGTGCTTATTGGGCTTTGGGAAGGTGACACAATGACTCCAGGGAGCTGCCAAAGCCCTTGTGCCTCTTTCACAAAGCTAGGCAAGCAGCCCTCCATCTTGCAGAGGGCCTGGTTCCAGGGGTTTCTGACTTTATGGGATTTTTCTTATATGCACAATGTCCAGGAACGTAACCCCCACGTAAGATGCAAGTTACCTGTATATTGAAGAGCTGCATTGCCGTGGTGAGAGTTGGCTTCCTAAGAATAGTACCGTATCATAGAATTGTGCAGTTGGAAGGGACCCTGAGGGTCAACCCCCTTCAATGCAAGAATTTCAACTAAAGCACCCATGACATATAGCCATCCAACCTCTGCTTTAAAACTTCCCAATGAAGGAGAGTCCATCACCTTCCTAGGGAGTCCATTCCACTGTTGCACAACCCTTACTATTGCCAAGTTCTCTCTGGTGTTTAGTTGGAATTTCATTGATTCTGACATTTCCTTGGTAGTCAGTCCTATTGAACATGGACTTCTTTCTGAGTAAGCATGCATAGTACTTTGCTTCCATGTGAAGTATTTCTTTTATGTACCAGTGCTTTGGATATATCATGTTTTTCCATACTTGGCACAGAGAATCAGACCTCTCCCAGTATTATCATATTGTCCAACCCACCATTTTATTTGCCTAGGAAATAATAAATAGCACACTTTAATTTGCAAGTGGAGAACCATATGTGCTAGAGATACAAATTTTTGGTATGCATTCAAAATTTACACAAGTATATTGATAGCTGTCCAATAACATGAACCATTACTAATATGACTCTCTCAACTCACAATGTTTATTCAAAATAATATTAATCAGATTCTTTTTGGAGCATCCCACATAGCAGACTGCTGGACAGAATATATAGTCAATTTTCCCCACGGATATCCAGCAAAGCTTTCTATGTTCGAGCATAACATCCTGTTAATTTTTTTCTTTCAGTTTTCAGGCTGAACTACAGCACTTCTGATACAACTGACAAAAACCGAGTTAAAAGCAGACTAAAGAAGTTTATCACTCGAAGACCTTCACTGAAAACATTGCAAGAAAAGGGGATCATTAAAGGTGTGTGTGTCCTCTTTATCTCTCTCTCTGTATGTGTATGTGTTTGTGCACGCTCGCGCTCACATGTGTGAATAATAGCTGAGTGTTCCTGTTTCATTGACCTGGCCATAGTTCCTAGAATATTTTATTTTGACTTACACTGGTTTTCAAAGTATTGTTACAATGCTTTTTTTAAAAAAATGATACAAACTGGAGAGATGAGTACTAGGTTCAGTGAAACCCCATTTCTCCTTCTCTCCCTCCCTCCACCCTTCACTAGCTCTTGGGTCTCATGGGAAATGATAGATATGCAAATATCTGCTGGTCTGTTCAATAGGCATCATACTGCATTTTTGTGTGTGCCAGAGGCCAGCTGGGGAAGGGGAATAAAGGAAGCAGGCTCCATTGGACCACATGCTGAAACCTTCCTGTGTGACAGAATATGTCTACATGCCTATTGACCATGCCCTTAGGTTTTTTGGTTAGTACTTCTAGCCAGTTATGTTGAAGAAAACCCAAATGTAAGTAGATTTCTTAAGTTTAACATGTGGAAAGGTTGCATTTCTATATGTTATGCAACCTTGAGGCTTGCCACATTTTGCATAACAGAAAGAGGTCTGACCCCCTAACTTTAGTACGTTTGTGGTGCCTGCTCTGAGATTTAAGTCGATTGTTGGGATTCACATTATCCATACGAGTTGACAGGAGTTCTCTGAGTGTCAAAGGTTTAATTTCTGCCTACCAGAACGGTGTTTGCTGTGATATAAACACAGTGGACATAAACTTAAAAGATACATTCACATGCATACATCTCATTGTTCCCCAAGATGTACTGCCCAGTTGGCCTGAAAGGGGGTTGCCTACAGCCCCAACTTTGTGATATAAGAACAGATGAAGAGCCTGCTGGGTCCAGCATCCTGTTCTCACACCCGCCAACCATTGGATATTTGGAGATATGGAGAAGTGGGATTATATCTGATGGCTTGCCCAAATTCCACATGTTGATTTGGGGCTCTAAATACAATCTATGCTTATTAAAACTGTGTGCACATTCACTCTGTGTGCAAGATTAGCACTCTGCAAAAATGCTGGTTCAGATTGCAAGAAGAGAGAATATGTGTGTATGGCTTGTATGTATGTAGGTTCAGTTCAGAGCTTTTGATCAACTGATGGAAATTGGTGGAGCCGATATGCTTTATTCCTCGATATTCCCATATGTACTCTGTGTATAATGCCTACCTGGCTCATGGGAATATATGGGACAATCCCTTAGCCTCATGAACTTTCCACCCCATACATGGTGGATCTCCTCAGCTGGGGTGATTGCCTTTATGATTGGAATAATACTTCAGTAGAAAATGCTGTCCCTGTTACTGTTTTCATCTTGCGGACATGCTCAGATATTGTGAAAGGCTTATGGTATTTTATAAAGGTTGATTTTTACCTAATTTTCTCAATTTCTGTGTATAAAACTTGCCCAGCCACCAATGAATACATGTTAAAACCACAACTGCTCATGTAAATTAGATAGTTAAAAGCTCTTTGGCACCAGCTGTGCACAGCCTTTATACACAGGATGTTCTGGTTGTATTCCAGCAATTTTGAACTAATGGAAGGGCTTCAACCAGTGCAAATGAGGGCAGCTCCACAGAGGGGGGATCAAACAGAGTAAAGTTAGCAATTCATCGGCTTGCCTGCCTTTGTTACATTGAGGTTTTGTATAATGACTGCATTGGCCACTTACACTAACACAACACTACTGGATTCATGAGCACTGTGTTAATGCAATTATGAATTCTCTCACTTAAATTTTATTCTTGTTCCTCCTGAATTATAGCAGACCGGAGGCAAACTTAGGCCAATAGTACAAAAGCCAGTTTACAGTCACCTTTCTAATCAACCCAAGTACAGTTTGTAAGGAGAGAGAATATGTATGTAAAGTTTGTATGTGTGTAGCCTCTGTTCCGAGTTTCTGATCTTGTCAACAAATGCAAATTGGGTTGGTTGTGGGACCAACAGATGTTATCCCATTTTCATCTCAATTTAAGTGGAAAGGGTAGAATCCTATATAATAAAGTCCTATGTCCCTGCGTGCGTCCGTGTGTCAGTGGTTTTTTGGCACTGCGCATGTCCCCCACACGGACACAGGGATTGGACACAGAGAGGAGGAGGAGGCTGATTGGTTGGAGCGCAGAGACGTTAGCCGCACCTCTATTCAACAGCAGCGCGAGCGAAGCGCTTGCGCTTCGCGAGCCTCAGCTCTCCGCTACTTTATGAGATGAATGAAGCGGAGAGCTTTGGAGGCTCGCGCTGCTCTTTGAAGAAGCCGAGGAGGGAGAATCGCCCGGCGACCTCCCTGGCGGCGGCGGCGGCACAGCCGCCACAGCCGCGGCTCGCCCTGCCCGCCTGCCTGGCATTGGAGCGCAGGGCTGCTGACGAGACGCCACCGCCACTGCCGCCGCCGCGGTTTCGTCGTCTTAGGCGGCGGCAGCGGAGACCTCCGGGGCCCCCCACTCCGCGATGCGCGGCAGCGGTGGCGGCCCGCTTGGATCCGGCCCGCTCGCAGGGCTGCAGTGCTGGGGCTCCTCCTGACAATGAGAGGCGGGGAGCAGCAGCAACAGCAGCCCCTGCTGGTGGGCGGGTGGCCCTGA
Organism: Darevskia mixta; assembly: GCA_034641385.1. NCBI lineage: Eukaryota > Metazoa > Chordata > Lepidosauria > Squamata > Lacertidae > Darevskia > Darevskia mixta. The sequence continues at coordinate 17,315,392 of JAWWNH010000001.1, forward strand.
CGTCAGGAGGAAGGGAAAAGGGTGGTGGAGGAGGAGGAGGAGGAGGAGGAGGAGAAAAGGAGGGCCTGGCCGCTTCGCCTCGCCTCCGCAGACTTTCCCCCGAGCCGCCTTCTCTTGCTTCCCTCGCCCGCGAGGAAGGTTTCGTGCCTTCCATTTGCTGCCTTTCCTTCCAAAGTCCGCCTCCCCCCCCCGGCGGTTCTTCTTTCTTGCTCCTTTCCCTTCCTCGCGCGTTTGTCCTCAGAGCAACCCTGTGAGGTAGGTTAGGGTGAGCGAGAGAGGGACTTAGGGGTGGCGTCGGGGCCGGAGAGCTTTCTAGCGCCCGTTTTTTGTAACGGGCTTAATTTACTAGTACTCCATAAACAATAGTTATTATAGGTGAAATATGATAAAAGGCTAAAAGCCACATTATAAATTCCCAACTTTGAAAATCCTGACAAAATTAAAAGGCTACAACAATATTTTTCAAAATATGTTATGACTTAGAACTACAAGTCTTATATTGTATTATATTACAGCCGTACCTTGGTTTTCGAACAGCTTAGTTCTCAAACATTTTGGCTCCTGAACGATGCAAACCTGGAAGTGACTGTTCCAGTTTGCAAACTATTTTTGGAAGCTGAACGTCCTACAGGGCTTCCGCGGCATCTGATTGGCTGCAGGAGCTTCCTGCAGCCAATCAGAAGCAGTGCTTTGGTTTTCGAACGTTTTGGAAGTCGAGCGGACTTCTGGAATGGATTCCATTCGACTTCCAAGGCATGACTGTATATTAAGTATACTAATTATATTACATTATTATATTTTCTGGGGTGGAAGCCTAGATATCCTGTTTCAGCCCACCGCCCCCTTCAAGAAGTTCCTAGTAGCTTATCCATTGAACCCTCTAGTTACTAAATGCCAGGTCAGTCTGTAATACTCACCCACGACTTGGCATGTATTACCGGTACTCTGACTTGGGTGTGCCTGCCCTTTCTGGATCCTCGGTACAGCACTAGGCCAGAATCCTGAGCAGTGCTAAATTGAGAAGATCCAAAACTGGTAAGATCCATTCTGGAGTGCCAAATTTTGGCCCTGTACACTTGTACAGGATGCCATATTACAAAAGATTCCCAAGATCTGCCCCTGTTGAGGAGTGTGGGGATGCCATTGTCATATGTACCAGAAAAGATCTTGATCTTCAGAGGGGCTCAGAACATTTGCACCAGGTGCAGAGCCAGAGAGATGAATTTGAGATGCTGCTAGTGTATCAACCCGCCTGCTGACCAAGCTAACTGAGGTGGTCCACAGCATGGTTTGTTTCCCCTAATCTGGGGACATGTAGGAGCAGAAGACTAGCAAAATGTCCATGATTTGTGCAGCATACACTAGCACATTGTTCATCATAAATCATCATTTATTTTAAATTGCAGCTTAAAGTGACATGCGAGCCTCTAACCTTATAAACATATGAGCAACATTCATGCAGTCTGATCATCTGATGACCCAATTCCTTTGTTCCAAAGTGTCCTCAGAATGTTTGACAAATGATTTACCTTACGTCAGGCCTGCAGAATTAGTGACCCACATGTGCATAGTGGTCCTCCAGTTGTATTTGCTGCATACAGGGGACTAGGGGTGGGTGCGTGATAAGTTATGCAGGCCTGTTACACACCGCTGCAGTTTATTTTGTTGAATATTGAAGTAAGATAGTTGCGTCTTCTGCTCTAATTTATTGTCTTTCAGTTTCTGGGTTTTTCTTCTTTTTAGTTTAATAAAGTGTAGCTGATGAATCTCCTTTGGTATTACATAGGGATCAGATGTGATCCTTCCTAACAAATCCAGATTCATTAGCATAACTCAAATCCATCCTTTAATGTGTCTCTGAAGGAAGAGCAGATGTACGTCTTTCTTTAGACAGGATTGCTTTAGAATGCTGATTTGCTAGCATAGAGGTGTCTTGTGTGTTCCATGCTCAAATCATATAGTATCATGCTCTGCCATACAGTTCTGCGGCCTTTTGTTAAGCGCATGGTTTTTAATAGCAGAGGAATGTTGCAAGAAGAAAAAGCATGTTAGTTTTCTACCATGAAGTTTCATTAGGATTAGGTTCTGGCCATGCAAATGAGTTAAGATTCGTTAGCAGAGCTTAATTCCAGTCTCCAGTAAGTCTATGTGAAATGCTCATTTGATAAGGTTCCTTCATTGTCTTCAGTTGAGTTTATCCCTTAATCTGTTAAAATGTTATGAAAATGCAGTTGCAATGCTTACCCTGACAGAAAGCGCTTTTAAATGTTAATTTTTGAGGCTTGTATTAAAACATTTTTAAGTAGCAAAATAGAACGACACAGGTTAAAAATAAAAGAGTTGGCCAAATTTCATGTCCTAGAAAGCATCTATTTAATTTTTTATAGGTGAATTAAATGGCTTGAGAAATTGTTTATTTCTACACTTTTTTCATTTTTTCATTTCGTTTTGTTTTCATTTTTTCATGGTAGGGCAGAAAAGTTTACAATGGAGCATATTTGCATACCTTTTTTATTACAAGAGTTATTCTTCAAGGGAGATAACATTCCTACTAACTATTTTTGCAAGGCATAAAACTTCAAGTGAGAGTTAAACATTTTGTAAAATGTCTATCTGTTTATGTATTTGCCACATTTGTGCCAAAAGTACTCTGAATAGCATTAAAAAAGCAAATCAAATCAAAGCTATTTTTAAAAAATCATGCATTAACCACAGCAAACTATACATAAAAGCTGTGGCAAAATTCTCTATGCAGAGCAACCTGTGTTCATTGATGTTAGCCTTCTCACAACCTTGCCCCTCTCCACTCCTTGGGCTTACTCTTTGGCATCTGTGTCTCTTTCTCTGCCTCCCTCCTCAATCTCTCACACACAAAATTGATTCCCAGGGAGGTGATTCAAAGAGCAAGAGTGCAGCATCCAGGGGCTATATGAAATTAGGCCTGTGGTTGTACATTCCTCATCACTGCCCCAAATGCCATTAAATGCTGGCTGACAGACACACTTCAATGCTGTTGCCAGACACTTGGTTATGAATGGGGCATTTGGTATTACTCCAGTGCTGGTCTGCTACATATGAAGCTCACCCTTCTCCCCTTTGGGTGGTGTACCATCACAGACACCAGTTCTTGCAACCATCTTCCCAGCGCTTATGGAAGCCTGAAACAGGTCACTTCATTCTGCTGCATGGCAATGCCAGTCCTGGAGATTTACCTGCCATTTGTGTATTGGACTTGAGGTTTGCAGTCACAAAACCTGAGGAGGACTCTGTTATGCTCACTTGTCACTCGACTTGGGAGGAGCCACAGCACCCCTTCTATGCTGCACCAATCTGAGGCTGTGGCACTTCTGCCATGCTCTAAGTCTGAGGGTGGTTCACCTGCAGCTTCTCATGCTCCACAACCACATAGGAGCATGTGACTACAGAAAGGACTACTGGCCCTTCAAAGCAGCTCTCCCAGAGAGGCTGAACCACTGGAAGGTCCAGCTTTGCCCACCTTTTTAAGACCTCAGATGACATAAGATTTCCTGAGACAACATCTTCCTAAAGTCAGCTAGCAAGGCCCACTGATTTGCTTGGCCCTTGGGCCTGGGCAAGGCTTTGGTATTTGTCACCTCTTCTCATGAAAACCCCAAGCCTCAGTCAAACAGAATAGATAGCATCCCACATTTTTAAGGACAGTAGGAGATCCACTGACACTTGCTGCAACTTAAAGATGGTTAAGAATGGGGGGGGAGAGAGAGATGGAACAATTTTTCCCATTGCCATTTCCTTTTTTTAAAAAAAACTAACCAAAATTTCAGCCCAACTTCACAGTATATTAAGATAATACATACAAGAGATGACCCCGTGAACAATACCCCCGTGTCTTTAGGGAAAAGGTAGAATATAACCAGTCCTTTTTTTCTGGGGGGATGCAGGAGGATGCATACCACTAAACATTTTTGGCCTCATTGAAGGGCAGTATTTCAATGTGAGTAGGAAAAGGAGGGTACCCCTAAACTTTTTTTTTTTTTTTTTAGAAAAAAGAGCACTGGATTTAACTAATGGATAATGAATGGATGCACACACAAGTTTGTTTGTTTTTTGCCATTTTTGCCACATAAACTGTGGGGTTGCCTGGGAAGAGTTACCCTTCCAATCCTCGAAGAGTGTCATGTCTACAAACTCTATTTGCTTCTTTTAAGCAGGGCAGGCAATTCATTGCAGCTGTAATCATCATATTACATGCCTCAGAACTTCAGAATGGCTCTCCCATCCTTTCCTTGTGTCTCCTTTTATATCCACATACAAAGCTGTCATGTCCACTACTACCTCAAATGGATGGTTTTTATGTGCATATATCAGCAACTCATAATGCGAACCATGCTGCCGAACACATTGTGAATATACTGCTCTTCTTAAAAATGGTTGTTGGTTTTTTCATACTATAGTATTGACTAACTGTCGGTGTTTGATGTATGAGTTACCAGCCTGATGTAGACTTATGGTTAGAGCTTAAGTTGTTAGTTCTGCTTTTGCAGCCAATTCAGAATAACTACAGATGCCTCAAGATATTAAAATTGACTGCTCAAATGGACTCAGTGTGGGAGTTTCATTGGTTTTAAATTGATAACAGCTGAAAGAGTGAATGATTAAAGCTGTATAAGGGCATAGAATGCAGCTCTTTTTTCTTTTTCTTTTGCCTCTTTTTAACAAGTTATTGTGAACAGCTCTTTATATGGGAATTTTCTTTACTATAATAGAAAAAATATTTCATTAGCTGAAATTTTTAAATGATGAACAAGAACATTTCTGAAGCCTGTTGAGGGAGCAATTCCTGAGAAACTGGAATAAACTTTGAGAGGACAATGTGGGTTTCTATTCAGGAGGGAGCATTTAAAGTTAAGTAGCATTCCATAAGGTGGTAATTGTGTCTATTTCCCAGACATTTGAGCTAAATAAGCTGGATAGGAAACATAAACTGTCATAACAGGAGGTTAGGAGTGCTGTGTACATCTTTGCCTACCACCACAGCCCCCCTTCCCATTACATAAAAAAGTAGAAGTCTCAAGTGCCCTTTTGCTAATAAATCAAAGCCCTTTTGCTTTCTTTATTCCCTCAGGAACAGTTATTGTTTTCATTATTGGAAAAGATGTTCTGCTTGTTTCCTTATCATAGGAAGAGCTAAAATATGTGGACATAGAAAAGAGATGTAGAGTTTTTCCATTTCTTATATTTGATAAAGATTTCAATCATCTCCTAGTACTCTAGATCTGGACGTACCCTGCGTGGTATCCACCCCATAACATAATTTCAAAACTTTGTGCCGCCCATCAACCAACTTTTTGGGTACGCAGAACCAAAATGTGGCTTGCTTCATCTGGCTGAAGCCTTGCCTAACTGCATCCCTTCAGGCAGCTTCGGAGATCTTGGTGTCTGCTCTGACTTCAAGTGGCTTGCAACATAACAACACCTTCATAACTGAGGAGGATCTAGCCTCTGAGTCTGCCTGAAATTCTGGTACATGCCACTCCAAACATGGGAAACCTGTCATCCTAGCTTTGAATACTGAAATCTTTCAGAAGCCGGTTTTTATAAGACAGGGCTTGGCCAAAGATTGGATGACTTTCCACAAATATTTTCAGTTATATCAAGAAGCATGCCATCTTTTGGCAATTTGAAGAGATTGTTGCAGAGAAGCACAACATATTAGGGAAAATATTTAGGAAGCATTTGTCATGAATAGGCTCACTCTGCACAACTTCAGTGATATCAGCATATAGCCAAATCTAACTGGCTTACAACACTGTTGTGATGTCATGATTTATTTTATGATTTCCAATTGGCTGTCACCATTCTATAAGTAAAATTCTAATCAGTTTTAAGGGTGGTAGATAAGCCTTGGTACATAGGGGAAAGCACTGGCAATAAGCAGACTCAAAAAGTGAACATGCTCAATAATTAAATGGTTTTTATAAATATTGTATATACAGTGGTCCCTCGACTTACGAAGTACTCGACATCCGTATTTTTCGACTTACGAATGAAAAAAAGTGGCCGCACGCCTATGAATTTTTCGACATCCGAATGGAAATCGTTGCCGGTTTAGATGCGGTTTCCTCGACTTACGAATTTTAGATGCGGTTTTTTCGACTTACGAACTTTTCTGAATATTTTTCTCCCAATGCATTCCTATGGGAAATCAACTTACGATTTTTTTCGACCTACGAATGTCCATTAGGAACGGATTAAATTCGTAAGTCGAGGGACCACTGTATTCCCTTTCTTTAAGAATAAAGTGAATATTTTGTGGAACTTTAAATTTTTATTGGCAAAATATGTAGAAATTAGATTGTAGCAATTTGATTATCATGCGATCTTATATATTGAAGGGAGATCCCTCTTATAACAAAAATGCTATACGCTGTACATCTGTATTCATGCATTCAGAGATATTCTGAGTAACCATCACATGAATATATCCACAAAGTAATCTGAAGACACATCCAAATGATCTCAGAATCATGGGTATGGCATTAGATCATTTTGGCACTGGAATGTCTTTGCATTATAATAGTAATAATAATAATAATAAATAAAAATAAATAAAATAAAATTATTTATTTATTTATTTATTTATTTATTTATTTATACATACCCCACCCATCTGGCTGGATTTCCTCAGCCACTCTGGGCGGCTTCCAATAGAGGACTAAAAACAGAATAAAACTTCAAACATTAAAAACTTCCCTAAACAAAGCTGCCTTCAGGTGTCTTCTAAAAGTCAGATACAGTGGTACCTCGGGTTAAGTACTTAATTCGTTCCAGAGCTCCGTACTTAACCTGAAGCGTACTTAACCTGAAGCACCACTTTAGCCACTACTGAGAAGGCCCTCTGCCTGGTTCCCTATAACCTCACTTCTCGCAGGGAGGGAACTGCCAGAAGGCACTCGGCGCTGGACCTCAGTGCCCGGGCTGAAAGATGGGGGTGGAAACGCTCCTTCACGTATACTGGGCCGAGGCTGTTTAGGGCTTTAAAGGTCAGCACCAACAGTTTGAATTGTGCTCAGAAACGTACTGGGAGCCAATGTAGGTCTTTAAGGACCGGTGTAATATGGTCTCGGCGGCCACTCCCAGTCACCAGTCTGGCTGCCGCATTCTGGATTAGTTGCAGTTTCCAGGTCACCTTTCCTATGAAAAAGGGAAAACAACAAAGTGTCTTGTGGCATCTTAGACTAGTAACTTTATTATTGCATAAACTTCCACTCTGACTAGGGCTGATGGGGGTTGTAGGTCAAAACAGCTGGAGGGCACCAAGCTGAAGAATGCTGTGTTATAGGATGAAATATATCATCTTTAAAATAGCACAAAATCCAGTTTCACCCTCGACAGACCTGTTTGGGGAAGGAGTGAATATAATATTTAATGTTGTGCAGGTTACTGTATGGTTAGTTATACATGGCCCTCCTAGGATTCCTTCAGGCTTTGCCAAGAAACATTGATTACAGAAGTACTGTCAAAGGCCTCTACACCAATTTTCAAAGTGTCATGCTCTGCTGGAAAGGTATGCGGAGACTATCTCTTGGTTTAAATGATGATCTTATAGCCACATTGTTTAAACATTTTAAACTGCTTCTATTGAATGGTTTCCCTCATAGGTTTGATTCATTTGGATTCTGCTGACAAAGTTCCCATTACGGAGCACTCTTTTCATAATTTGTCAAAAATATATAGCAGAGATGAAGGAGGATGGAGCTAATTTGTAATCTGAGAGCACTAACCTGGTTATGCTGACATGCTCCATGATGAACGCCCTCAGCCAGCCAGAGGTTTACGGTCATGAAGCGCAGAAAAGCTGCATTAAATACAATTTCATTTTGTAAAACCGTGCCATTTACATGTGTTGTCAAGGGCCGGGGACAACTTATTCTTATAAAAATTACAATTTCCCCTTAAAATCAGAATTAAGCACTTTCCAATTTGTGGGAGGTCTGCTTTGTAAACCTTTGAGGAAATACAAGGAGGTGGGGAAGGTTTTTCAGAGGCAGGCTAACTGTAAATGATGTAAAACCGACTCCTAACATGATATAATGCAGCGATTAAATTATTTCCCTGAATACTTTGATATCATTAAGAACATTTTAGCAGTAGATCAGTACGCTCTGAAATGTTGTGGAGCCTTTCTCTCTGTGATAAGGTGGTCTTAGTACCCATCCCCACCTTCTGTCTGCTTCCTCACTGCTGCTGTGTAGAACACTGCAGTATGTGTAGAACACTGCACAACATGAAGTTGTACTGATGTTAACAGCTGTTCAACAGTGGAACAGACTCCCTTAGAAGGTGGTGGGTTCTCTTTCATTGGAGGTTTTTAAGCAAAAATTGCCATGGAAGCTTTCGTTGAGATTCCTGCATTGCAGGGGTTGGAGGACGATGACCCTCGGGTCCCTTTCAACTCTACAATTCTATGATTCTAAGCGCTGACCATGAAACTTACGCTAGATGTGATAGACTCATTCCTTTGGTTTCCAAGAAACATAGTCATAACTTTGACGGCAGTCTTATGTAGACTTTGCTTGGAGTAAGCCCCACAGAACACAGTGGGAGTTACTTCTGAGTAAACATGTAAAGTGGTACCTCTGGTTACAAACGCTTCTGGTTACGAACGCTTCAGGTTACAAGCTCCGCTAACATGGAAGTATCTACTCCTGGTTGCGAACTTTGCCCCAGGATGCAAATGGAAATTGTGTGCCTCTGGCGCGCGCACAGCGGGAGGCCCCATTAGTGAAAGCGCGCCTCAGGATAAGATGGTTTCAGCTTAAGAACGGACCTCTAGAATGAATTAAGTTCGTAACCAGAGGTACCACTGTATAAGGTTGGCTCTAGGTTGGCTCCCCTGTGTTTTTGCATTCTGTACATTATTTTCTAAACACTTGGATATTCACACAGAAATAAAGAGCAGCAATGTGAACACATTCACACCAAAGTCAATGGTATTTGTTCATTGGTCAAAATGGGAATTGGTTGAAATTTCATACTGACACTGATGACCTTCCATACTTCTGGTCTTTAGAACTGCACATGGACAAACACCCTTACCATGCACACCAAAAAAACTCTTGCACAAAGATGACATATTCATCACCAGACCACACTTAAAGCACACAAATGCTCCACACATGTAGCCTGCATACACACCTGCCACTAACAAGCAGTCTCCACACATAACTGCACAAACACCCCTAGTGCCACCTCTCAGTTATAGCCTGCAGTGATGCTGGGTAATTGCAGCAGTTTCCACAGCACTTCTGGGGTGGCAAGTAGAAAGCCGCCACCATTGCAACTGTGGTGATGTGGCACAGAGCAAGGGAACCATTGTGAGCTGGTTGGAGACTTCTGGAAGCAGGAAGGGGTGCTTCTATCTGTTTCAGTGTTTTACGAGCACAATTCAAAGTGTTGGTGCTGACCTTTAAAGCCCTAAACGACCTTGGTCCAGTATACGTGAAGGAGCGTCTCCACCCCCATCGTTCTGCCCGGACACTGAGGTCCAGCGCCGAGGGCCTTCTGGCGGTTCCCTCACTATGAGAAGCGGTTACAGGGAACAGAGGGCCTTCTCAGTAGTGGCACCCGCCCTGTGCAATGCCCTCCCACAAGGTGTCAAAGAGAACAACAACTACCAGACTTTTAGAAGACATCTGAAGGCAGCCCTGTTTAGGGAAGCTTTTAATGTTTGATGGATTACGGTATTTTAATGTTTTGTTAGAAGCCGCCCAGAGCCGCTGGGGAAGCCCAGCCAGATAGGCACGGTATAAATATGTATTTATTTATTTATTTATTTATTTATTTATTTATTTATTTATTTATTTATTTATTTGTGATTATGAGCAATTGTGAAACATGGAGCACTTTGGTATGCTCCTTCTTGTTTCTCAGTACTCAGAAGCAGCTGGAGCCACCACTGAAACAATAAAATGGGCAACACTTGTCAGGGAACTGGCAAGTAGTCGAATATGGGTTAGCAGGCCAGATTGGGGCTGCAAGCTCACCATGCCTGCTTTAGAGTATTATTTCAACACACATCTATGTAATCCGTTTAACAATGTGATATGCTGACCAAAAGACTGCACAAAACTTCACATATGCTCTTCCATAAGCCAGTGCACAATGCTTAGGGTATTTTACAGTACCAGGTTTATTTATTTGCTTATTTGTCATTTTTTTACTCATTCTGCCCTGCAGTAACATAAAGACAAATCCTACCCCATCCTACTAAAAGATGATAATCAATACAGGCTTTGGAAATCACCATGATGGAATTGAGACACGTATAAAAATGCTGTGAAAATGCTTTTTTTTTAAAAAAAAAGTTTAGAAAAATATATTGAATTTGCCATAAGCTCACCATCGCCATCCAAGTGCCACATTTGTATAATGCAAATATATTTTAAGTGCATTTTAAATGCATCTGTATAGCTGAGTCCCATAACTGACAATGAGCCAAATGCTTTGGTGAACAGGGGCATCTTTGCCTGGGGAGAACATTCCACAGGCAGCCATCACTGAAAATACTGGTATCTAGAGGCATTCTATCTCTCATCCTAGAGGTAATATGTAACATTCCGTAGTGGCTGGTCTAGTGGGACCACCAACTTCTTTCGAGAGTTTCCTGGGTGGTGTTGGGGCAGTGGTGACATTGGAGCCGCGATCACAATCTGGCACTTCCACCCAAGCATCCATGCAGCCCTGGCCATGCCAGTGCCAGCAACATAAGCTATAGTGAGGGTAGTGTCAGGAGGTCTGCTCTGTGGCTCTGCTACACTACACCAACCTAATGGGGTGTGCCATTGATTTCAGTGTTATATTCATACAACTAAGATTCATTGGCTTAGGTCCTTATGCATTCCCTATATTGAGCAAAAACAAAGATGCCATGATTCAGGACAAGTAAAATGAGGGAAATGATAGTTTGCTGTTCCCTTGTCTGATTTCTGTTAAGCTACATTTTCTTAAAGACTACTTAAATGGCAAAATAAACTTTACCACTTTTCTGCTACCAACCTCTTTACTTGCATCAGGAGAGCTTATATTGTGTTACGGCCTATGCTACTATTTTAATTCCCGCCCCCTCTATCTTTGTCTTTACTAGATCAAGTTTTCGGTTCCCCTTTGCACAAAGTGTGTGAACTTGATGGCTCCACAGTCCCTAAGTTTGTAAAGACGTGCATCAAAGCTGTTGAAGATCGAGGTGGGTAGTTGACAGTCAACATGCTTTCCCTCATTCCTTAAACTGTATTTACAACTGAGGCTCTAAATTAATATCTCCAGCTTGCTCATCAGGAATGCACAAGAGTTAAAACTTATGCTTTAGTACAACTGTAGCTGCATAACATTCCATCTTTCTATAATTTAGTTTCCCTGTCTTTCTCACAGTGGAGATACACTGGCACCTTTTTCCCCCTGAGGAGTCCCCAGCATTGCTCCAGTCCTGCAAAATATATGCCACTAGTAATAATTTCCACGGAAGTAGCCATGTTAGTCCACTGTTGCTATAAAAACAGAACTGTGGTACCTTAAAAACTTTTTTAAAAACCCTATATTATGGGTTAAACTTTCTGATGAAGTGAACTGCAGTCCACAAAATCTTAGGCCATAATTAATTTGCTAGTTTTCAAGGTGCTACAAAACTATCTGTTGCTGTAAGTCACTATAGTAGGTCTATTGCAATTTGGGCATATTTGTTCTTTATTACTGGCACAGCTCAAACCCATATTATTTGCCTGCTACAATGAATCTTTCATTTATTTTGTTCCTTTCTTTCCTCCTTCCTTCTGCAACCATATATTCTTCAGCCTTTCCTTTCCAAGTGATTTTCAATGGAAGATGGGGTTTTTTCCCCCTTAAAAAAATTAAATTGTCGAGAACTGCAAGGATTTGTTTGCATCATCTGTAAATGTTTAACATTTTCAGGATAATCACATGTACCCATGTGTTTTAGAAATAAGGACATCCAGTCTATATTGAGACTGAAATCAATAGAATCACACCAACAAAGCACCCATAAGCTTAATCACAAAGTAAAATACTCCTTAAATCTAATAAGTACCTGGCACGTTTATGAAAGATGCAGGAATTGGTGTACCATTTAACCTGGAAATCCATCTTTTACATGTACGAAATAAAAGCATTAGAGGCTGTATCAATGAAGTTTAAGACTTCCACTCGTGCAGTGGACTTCTTGCCCTGTTCTCCTCCCATGCCTTCTATTCTGGGGTGTCCCTCAACCCTCAAGAGCAGATTGGAAGGGGTGTGTGGTGGGCCTTTTGTACAAGTGGAAGTCCTTGCATGAATAGGATAACTTTGTTGGATACAACTCTAGGGAAATTAACATTGCCAGGATATCAAAAGAATTCTCAGTCTCAAGAATAAGTAGTGTAGCTTTTGGAGGCTATGTATTTGAAGAAATATTTCTTTAAGATTTGATTTTTTTTTTTTTTTAACTGGCTGCTGGAGTTGTCCTTTTATGAGCATTTTGATCCACAGCAATTATCAGGTGATTGTTTAACTTCATGCCATTAACAGCTTCACCTATTGATTTCTGCATATCTAACCACTGAAAAAAGAGGCTTTGGTAGTAGTGTTTTTCCTGGTTGGAATGCTTAATCTAGGGATGAGGACACTATGGTCTTCCACAAGTTGTTGGACTCAAGTTCCTATTGACCTCAGCCAGCACGGTCAGAGATGATGAAAGATGTAGTTCAGTAACATTTGAAGGACCACAGGTTCCCCCATCCTTGTCCTAGTCCCTTGTATGTGTGAATAGCTGAAGAGAAGCGGAATATGGAAAGAAAATGTGGATGCCAATTATTTAAATGTAGGAAATCACATGCGTTTTCACAGTTTTCTGAATAGGCTTATTTCTGTGTTTCATACTGTGCCAAATATTTTAAAAATACTGTCACCTATTTTGGAGCTCTTAAGATACTAATGCCCCATTTCCACGTCACTCAGCCCTGTTAATTACAAAAGGACTAACCATATTTTAGTGCAAGAATGCTAACATTAATGACTTGTTGCTTATACTCGTAAAGAATTAGCTGCTGGAATACTGCCTTAGGTTTGGAGGCCATGTGATGTCGTGTTAGGTAAATTAAATCCCACATACTTCAGAATAACTGCTTTGTGGATTAAACTATTAAAACAATTTATTTAGAGGTGCTTGCAGTTCTGTGTGAGAAAAGTGGCTGGATGGGAACAAAGTCATTTGTCAATAGCATTTTATTTAAGGACATGTTATTACCCTTGTCCTTCATGCATATGGAGACCTTGCCCAGAATTGTCTACAATGACTGGCAGCAGTTTTTTCTAACCCTGCTAACTGAGATATTCTGAGATGCTGGTAATGGAACCCGGAAGCTTTTTATGCAAAGTATATACATTACCATTGAGCTATGGCTTCATCTCTAATCTTTACATTGTACAAAGAGAATGTGGAGATAATGGTAGGCTACCTTTCTAGGTTATTGCAAGCTTTCTCAACCTTAAGTTCAGTTCTCCCAAATCTTACATAATTTTCTTTAAAAAGTGCACACACAATTTCATTATACATTTTCATTTGCCTTTCTCCTAATATGTGCATTTTTTCCAATTTCCCCTAATGTACACTTTTTTAAAAGTCATTTTCTCCAACGTGTAATGCGGTTTTTGTATGTTATTTTCACTAATACATGCCCCTTTGTGTGCACTTTTTAGTTGGAGAAATGCATCACAAAATTCAGGAAAGTGTGAAATTCAAAGGACAACTGTGCTTTGGTTTGCTTATTGGCTCAGGAAGTATGAATTAAGAAAGTTCATATTAAAATGCAAAGTGATCAGATTCCCACCCAACCTCCCATCCTTGGTATGGTTATAATTCTGGTGGTATAAGAAAGCATAGGAAAATATATTTTCGCTAAACCTGCCCAGCAGATGTTCTGCAGAAGTGCATGATCATGCTTTGATTTCTGTGCTTCCATGCTTTTACTAACTGCAACCTGTAACCAGCATATGGCTTAAGCTAGTAGAGATGTAAATATTAACCAATCTCAGTGGCATGTGATTTAAAAAACAACAACAAAATTTTATCACTGTATTTATGACTTTGGAGTTCGTATACAATTTTCTATCATCATGGACTTGGATTATGATTCCTTTGCATTCATTTCCATTCTGTTTACTCAATGCGTTGTTTTCCCTAAATTCTGGCATAAACTAGCACAGGACGGCAGTAATTTATGTGAAGCTAAATCCAATGTTTATGAAAGCTTCTGATGACATTTTAGACTCGGGTTGGTATTAGGAAGCAGCATGTGGAGGTGCCAAGTCTCCCGGCATGGCTGGGACTCAACAGATTTGAAGCCCTCCTCCTAATGGCCAGATCTGCCTTTAGCCAAGTTATTCAACTGCAGAGTCATGGGAAATACTTATGTACCAATTATGGAAAAGGCACATTTAATGAAAACTGTATGTTTACTTCCATAGTCTTAGTGAGATGGCCTAAATGCTCCACACAGAATCTGTACACATCTCTGCCCCATCTACAAACTATAACTGTACTCAGAAACTTCAGCACATTTCATTTAAGCTGAAGCATTATTTTTATGAAGAGCATCCCTTAGAAATCTAACCTTAGAACGAGGAGGGCCAAATAATTTAAACATATTTCAAGACAGTTGTGCCAGTTTTTGTTTGTGCATTTGTTTCCATTTAACAGTGGAATGGGGTAATTCCGCTGTCGCTTTGTGGAGGTTCTTGTAACACTCAGTGATCAGTGGGAGCATTGTTTATATATCAAATGCTATCATGTGAGCAAGCAACAGAAAGCCTCAGGCATAACATTCAATGGCATTGAATCAGTTTAAATTCCAATAATTTGGCTGAACGTGTTTGTGGGTCTGGCTTTTGCAAGTTTATTCGGCTAAACCAGTGTCCAATCTAGCATGACAGACTCTGTGTTCTGGATGCAACTATAACTTATATAGGGAAAGTGTTAAGTCAAGAGCTAAGGATGATAATGAATTGTCTGTCTGCTGTGGCTGCATATTATTGAGATGACAACATATTTCTATTTGTGTAATATAAGCCAAAAGTCATATGAGGCATAATAAAATAAAATTAGGTAAAGGACTTGAAATTTATTAGCCAGTAATTTCAAACCAGTCTGGTCAATAAATGTATCTGCATACTCAGGGTTTCATTTCAATAATCTGCTGTGATCGTCTTCCAGTTATCTCTCACAACTTGGATTACTTGTACCTTTAAGTATTTAGGCCCCTCTATGAATTCTTCACACAAAATGGGTGCCATGAGCACAAGAGGGCAGGAGTACCTGATGGCTTCCCCCACAACATCACATGGTTTCCCTGGCACCACCTTACATGTCCATACATAGAGCACAGACATCTGCAAATGGGAAGTCTATGCACATAGATTGTGATATCTGTAGGCTTCCATGGGATCAGGAATGCTGTACTGGCATGGTTTATGATCCCATGGAAGTCAACATTCATGGGCTACTAAAAAGAGTGCAGAAAAGTAATTCTGTGCATGCTTTGTAGTATTGCAATGCAGCCTTGTCGGCTATAGGTCAATAAAGTTGGTGTAGTGTAGTGGCCCAAAGTGTGAACTGGTAAATTCATATATATATATATATATATATATATATATATATATATATATATATAATATCCATGTTAATTCACTGTTAATTGAATTCAGCTGTGGGCCATGTAGGGACCATATAAGTATGCAGTGACCAATCAGGCACCTCTGCGGTCCCACAAGCAGGGCTCAAAGGCAGCAACTCTCTCCTGGTGTTTATCTCTTATGACTGGTATCTGAACATGGAGATTCCATGTAGACTTTGCTGATGCGGATGCTTGCCTCCAGACATGTCATATTTTGGAAATAAAGTGCTGCCTAATGTGGCAGATTATCACACTGAATGCTTTAGTAGCAGAAGGCTACAATTGTATAATTTCAACTCAGTGGGACTTTCTTCTGAATAAACATACTTATTGCTCTGCACAGTCTTTGTGGTCCCATACAAATTATTTTTGTTGATCTGGTTTAGACTGGTGCAAAGGAATGATACCATTTCATTTAACTTGGGATCCCTCTAATGAAAGCTAATGACACTCCATGTTGTCTTCTATTCCCAAATCTTTGCTGTCTATGTTTGCAGGCATGAAAGATTTATTAATCATTGGACATTGCTACACTGCTGATTTCCTTTCTCAAGCACAAGATGCTATGGCAGGAATTATATACAAAATTGCATATTTGACTCCGTGCCAAAAAGTCATCCTGAGATCTGTAACGCTGTATAAAGATTTAAGAAAGACCTTTAGTCCACTTCAGAGAAGGTCCCTAGCTTTAAAAACTTTTATCTCTCAACTTTCCTTCTTAGCAGCTGTTCTATTTTTTTGCTGTCATTTGTTTGACAGCATCCAGTTATAGGTTCCGATGTCTGTTTAAAGAAACAAGGAGGCTGTTGGCTTTAAAATCCCCTTACTGCTTGTGTGTTCAACATTTTCCCAGGCTTTTCTGCATAGTTTGCCAAGCAGAGGGACTGACCTTTTGTAGCAAACCCTTTTTCATTTCAAAATGCTCACTTTGATTTTTGTCCCATTTTATGCTCATTCCAAACTGTTTACAGCCCACTAAAAATGACTGTGAATTATATGTTTGTGTAATGGGTTCTTTTTGTGGTTGGAGAGGAATGTTTACTTTGTGCAATTAGTTATCTTTGGGTAGATTACAGTGACCTGGAAAAAAAAGGGGGCTAAGATTATTATGGTACCTTAAGTATTTCCTTTTGTTATCTCCTGTGGCGGTAGTCTAATATGTTATCTACTGTGCTCTGAACTAATCACGTCATACGGAGCAGAAGACGAGAGCTTATATAAGTATTCTTTTGTATCACCTTTAAACATGGGAAAAAATAAATCTCAGATTTCTCTCCCACCCCCACAAAAAAAAAATGTTATAGGCGATTTGGAGTGCTTAACTTTTGTGTCTTTTAGGCTGGGAACAGACAATAGTGTATAAGAGAATTGAAGGCGGTTTGAAAAAGGTATTGCTGCTTGTGATATGTACAGTCACCCCTGGTAAATAGGTTTTGCAGGATTGTTTCATAAACCTGCAGAAGCTGTCTGACCAGCTGTGACAATGGTACAAAGAAATATGTGTATGCAGAAGGAAAAGTGAAGACACTTTCAAACCACTTTCACCTCTTTCAAAAGTCAGTGTCTGTCTTCATCCTGAATCTCAATCTCAGAACGTCTAGCATAACATCACCACAATTCTGAAAGCCTGATGCTAAAAGACTTGTATTATATTATCAAATGCTGCACTTCCATCGTATGAAGCAGTGGTGTCAAAAGATCTGTCTCATGGGCAGCAATGCTGTCAATAGTGTGTGCCAACAGGAAGACCTGCTAATGGTGAGACTCACCATTTCCAAGAAACCCTCATCACTATTACTTGGCATTACAAATTTGAATTAGCAATTATTTAATCATTTTCAACATTCTCTTTTTACTTTTAACACAAACTGTCTCTGAAAGTACAAGGTAGAAACATTTATCTGATTATAAAATGCATTGTAAATAAATAAATTGACATGGATCCAAACTTGGCATTCTGCAGCCAGAAGGTCGTCTTACGTCCGTGGAAAGTTTTTGTTTGAGCAGAGGATCCTGTTGATATAAAGGCAGAGATTACTTTTGCCAACTATCACTTCATCCTGCACTCTTCCCCCAATCCCAGAGGCCCTGTCAGCTCTCCAGAGCAGATTTTCCAAGGGCTCTGGGGACTTCAGAAGGAAGTGGGTATCTGATGGTGGAAGTGGGAGAAATTACTTTTGCAGAAGCAAAAGTCAGAGGCCCAAGCCATCAGGTTTTTAAAATGCAGTATGGCTCCACTATAAATATCCAAAGAAAAAGATATGGTCCTTTCCCCCCAGGAGATATTTATAGATAATTCTTAAACAAAGTGGTCATATGAGAAGATGAAAAAGAACATATTAATGAAGTTTCAACATGACTGGATTAACAGTTGAACTGTCCAATCCTAAACATGTCTACTCGAGGAAGTGCTTCTGAATACAGTGGGGCTTACTCCAAAGTAAATTGAGTTATGTATGATTGGAGCCTTAATCTGATTATGCTGTAGAGGACTCCAGACAAATTATGCTGTCCATCCATATTATGTTATATTGTTGTGATTTGAAACCTTTCCACGGAAGAACTCTGTCCCTGATTTGTACCTAGGGATCTTTTTGAAATTCCCCAGTGAATTCTGTAACATATCACTTGATCTAGGGGAGAAATGGCTATATGAAGAAAAGTCAGAAATAGTACGAGGAACAAAATGGCCATGCTGTACTGTGATAGATTTCAGGTGTAAGGTTGGTGGAGGTGAGGCTACCTTTTTCTGTATAGACTAGGAGTCTTACGTCAGCAGGATAAATTATGTCCCAGTCCTTTAATATGTCCCTGAGAGGACTAGGTGTCTAGTTTACAAAAGTGTACTTTCCATAAACTGGAAACTAAAACTAACGTAGTAATGTCACCTTTAAATCATGAAAGAGTGGAAGAAAGGTAGATATTGCCAAAAAAAGAAAGAAAAAAGAATGACAAATTTTCTAGCTGTCTGAAGATTTTTCAGTAAATCATATTTTACACAGCTTTTCACACAATTCAATGCCTCTTATAAATTTAGTGCTGCCCTAAGGCAAGTCCCCCCCTTTGATCCTATAAAAGACTCCTCAGACTTCCTGTCTTCTGGGTACTTTAACCTATAAGTTCTCTGTCTCCTTTACAGTGGCTTGACACACTATCTTGTGATGACTGTAGATATCACTTGATTACACTAATGTGTGGAACTGCTGTCACCGGCTAGCTTTTCATTCTTTTTTTTTACGATATCAGTTACTAGACAACAGAAACTGTTAATGTCACTTAAAATGGTAACCTCTACTTCCTTCCAAGCGTCAGTAGTGTTAGGCATCCATATTACAACAAGTGTCACAATGCGGGATGTCTCAATTTTTGTTCATTTTATTGCACTATTTCCAGAGCCTGTTTGTGGCAGTGTGGTGCCACAGCCCTAAAAGCAATTCAACTGTAAAGTGCAATAAATATTTTACAATAAAGTAATATTGTTTACAGAATGGTAGGCACCCATATTTTCAATTAATTTAAATATATGAACTAGAAGACAAATACAAGAGTCCATGTTCAGGATTGCTCACCTAGAAAAAATTATAATCTAGCAACCAGGTGTTATTGAAGGGTAATAGAATAATGACCGAAAGGATGAAATCTTCAGTTTAGAATCCCAGTGCTAGTGGTGCCAACCCCCTCACTTCTGATCCAGCAGTACCATCACTGATTTCACCCCTTAATTTCCAGTGTCTGAATAGTTAACTGTGTCTCTAAGAGATTGTTCTCAAGAAGGGCATGGTGCTTTGTGAGATATACCATTCTGTGCTTATTTTTGGAACATTTTCTCCTCTACACACAACCCTTTTCATTATAAACACATGACTTTATCCATAAATTTGAAATATATACAGATATGGGGATTTTTACAAGTTAATTTGCTAACTTATCTTTTACTATTGCTTTTTAGCAACACTTTCACTAACATTTGTTTCTTTTCCCATGCCTTCAACTTTATATAGTGTTTCCAGTTACCTTCTAGAACAGTGCCCTGAAAGTCTAGAGATCATGTTGCTCTGCGAGATGATCTGAGCTCTTAGTTCTGCTAATTTTGTAGCATACATTCTTTCCCACTTTGGGATAATCTATTATACTTGGATCCAGGCATGCACTAAAAGCTAATACTTCATGAAAAATGTGCATTTTGTACTGTTTAACTTTTGATGAGATCCTTGAAGTCTTTTATGATCCTGTCTTGTTCCAAGAAGATTTCTGCTCCTTGTTTTTATATGTGTGTAAAAGGAAGAGGAGCAAAACAAAAATGATAGAAAATGCATGCTATTTTAGAAAGACCTTCAGCTATTCAGTAGATAGCTCACTTTTTCAAGAAACATTTTTTTTGGGGGGGAAGGGGGGAGAAGTATATTATCAGCCATTGACTTTATTGCTCTGATGAATACAAACGAAAATTGGCTAAGCACATTCCAAGCAATTTTGACTTGGAAGTTTGTGATATAAAAAGATCTTTGCAACTTCTGAGTAGAAATTAGGAGCAAATGAATGCAGTGCAAATGTCTTGGCAGCGATTTCTCTAGGAGTTCTGTCTTCTGACTCATTTAATCCCGCTATAGCCACCTTTCTCAGAGCAAAAGCCAGTTAATAGTTTTGTGCAAGGTCCAAGTTACAATTGGCTCAGAGGGGTATTTTCTCTGGGGCCTCTGTGTCTGTGAAAAAGCCACACTCTGCGTCAGGTTTTTTTTTTTTTAATCAAGAAGCATCAGGAGGAAACGTCAAAAAGGGCGTAATGTACAAATTAGAGGGGAAACAGAAAAGGAAAGAAGAAAACAACATATTACGGAGGTGTAATTTGAAATTCATGAAGAGTAAAATGTAAGCTATGTTAAGAAAATAATAATAAGAGGACTACAGGAAAAGCCTTTGAGGCAGTTGCCATCTTTGTCATAGTTACCTGATACCTGCCTCATTGACTAATTCGTTCCAGAGAAATGTATCCCATGCTAGTAAAAGAAAGCATTAATATGCTAAGCCTTGCCAGTAAAAACAAGTGGTTACTGCCTGTTCAGCACAGTAACATTTGCTGTGACAGGACTAAGTTCATACCTGGGAACACTCCAGTGCTTTGCTGGCATTGCAGAAGGGAGGCATTTAACTCCATTGGTCTTTCTTTCTTTCTTTCTTTCTTTCTTTCTTTCTTTCTCTCTTTCTTTCTCTCTTTCTTTCTTTCACATTTAAAATAAGCCTGTTGGTAACCATTTAGATTAAATACGCAATATTCAAAAAGAGACAAATATTGTTTGCAATACTAGTTACAAACATCCACAATGTGTGCCGCCCCCTTTCTTACAGTACATTGTGAATCTCACAGCATACATCTACTTATGTGCAAATGTTTCCTTGAAAAGCTAAGGCTAAAACCATTTACTGGTTAATACTGTGACTGAAGATTAAGCAAGCCTCTGAAGTTACTTTGCTCATGAGCAAAATCTAACCCAACTCTGGGAGTGGAAAATAGAACTGACCCATGTGTAGGTAATTAACAAAAGAATCGGCTGGGCATCTAGATTAAAAACGCTGGGCTTTGCACACCCTCCAGTGAGAGAGCGCCAACAGCAGAGTTAAAATATACTTTCAGTGTTAACCAGCAGCATAACATGGAACATAAGTTGTTACAGGTAAAAATGATATAGGTCTCGTGCCATGTTGTGATAATTGTTCAAGATTGCCCACAAAATTCATTTAATTCTGCCTCAAGCAGATGTGACATTAAATATGAGATTCAATTTAACACATCTATGGTTTTCTTATTTTAGCAATAATAGCAGCAGGGAGCCCTGAACAAGATGGGGGCTATGATCTGTGGGTTAACCCCTCCCCCTGAGCACCAGTCCCTCCCAAAATTGCCCCCCACAAGCTGTTGTTTATCTCAGCAGGGAATCTTCCATTGGCACCAATAAAATCATTCCTCCCAGGATTAACAGTAGCACTGTGGTCCCATGGCCTTTTCAGTGGTTGTTTTCTGTTTGCAGAATGCCCTCCCTAGTGGGGTGTGTCTGCTTCCATCATTATTAACTTTCAAGGGAATTCGCAAAACATTCCTGTTTCCCTGGGCATTGGGTGGCTGGCAGCCATGAGAGTACTGGATGAAATAATGGTTTAAGTTGAAATTGCTTTTAGTTGTAATTTGTATAGACTATTTTAACTGCTTTAGTTGTTTTGTGTTTTAATTATGGATGTGTTTGCCACCCTGGGCTCCTTTGGAAGGAAGGTTGGGAAATAATTTCATTAAGTACACACAGGTCCCACTGTCCAAAAACTTGTTATACAAAAAGAAGTCTCTGTGTGGTATTGTAAACAAATAGCCTTAAACAAGCCTTACTTTTTGGGTTTTGCTGGTCCATGACAGCTGTTTCACCAGAAAGTTTGGTGATGGGGAGATATCAGACAAATAAAAGCATTTTTTGCTTGTTGCCTTTTGCAAGAAGGTTCCCCTCCCCATCATTTTGGGCTCAAATACCATGGTCAGGAATGCACTGGAAATTATCCCATAGGAATCAATGGAAATTGTCCACTCGTTATGCAAACACACTTCTTACAGTTTACTGAGTATGCATTGTGTTTGGTTAGTGGGATCTGTGTGTAATAATAATGCTGTTGTGTAATTTTGAGATCTGGACTTGATGTTCTTATGGGAAGCCCCTCATTTAAGGTGAGCAGCTATAAAGGAGGACAGCGTCGCAGGTTCTCCACCTACTAAAATCTGTCTTCCATGGAAGGGTTTCGTTTGTTCATTTTAACTTTTTTTTTTTTAAAAAAAACACACACATTATTTTATTGTTTAAAATACATATACAAAATCATTGTACACATTCCAAAAACATACATAAACAATCATTATATTCTTGTACAATAATTCATAGTTCTCAATAAAAGCTCAAGAATAGGAGGAAGATAGTAGAAATATAAGAAAGATCAATCGGGAGGGTTGTAAGGGGGGAGGGGCAAATAGGGGAGAACTATGTTCATTTTAACTTTATCCCTGTAGCAGCAAAGTGCTGCATCTCACATGTAGGGATGAGCAAGAAAATCATTTTGATGATAAACTGCCTAACTAAACTGCAAACTGAACTGAACTTGTCCTGCAGAATTGGTACCGAATTTTGTAATGCAGTTCTCCAACCAATACAAAAATGCAGGTGTATGGGGAAAATGTGTATTAAAATGCATATAAATGCAGTGAATATAACACCCAAAAATGCATTTTGTATGGAGAACTTGCTTGCAAAATCATGCATATTAGTCAAAACTGCATACAGAGATGACTATAGTTTAATGAGGAAAATTGCAAATATCTAATGTGGAGAACTGAATTTAAAAAAGGAAGAATTTGAAACTGAAATTGATAGATTGGTCTACCCCTACTCATGAGTTAAGTTTCAGAGCAATTTTGGGAGTATACAATAAATATTTCTAGGGTTGTGTACTATCTGGATGGCAGGAATAGCGGCCCATGATATCATCCACACCCACCTACCCATTATAAATCCCCACCAGACTCATTCACCCACTTCCATGTGGCAACCACATCTGCAGTCTGGAAATAGTCTGATGAAATATGTATGACCCACAGCCACATCATTGGGTCACATATAACCAAGCTTTCCAGGATTCAGCCACAAGCCTCATTTGATGCTGGAATGAGAAATCTGTATGTAGCTTTGCCTACTCTTTGTTATACGGATATTCTCTGTTTCTTTTACCGGTGAAATAAAATCACACCAAAATGACGCGGAAGAGAAAGGTACAATTTGTGTCTCCTATTACGTCTGTTGATGTTGTTTGAAGGGAGTTTCTTTAAACTGATAAGATATTCTATAACATAATAGACCTTCCTTATACATACTACTAGCATTGGGGCTGCAGTGGCACCTCTGAGGAAGCTTGCATGGTATAGTAAGAGGAAGCTTATGTGTCATTTTTGCACTGCAGAAGCCTTTACATTAACTTGGATAATTGTCAACGCAATTGAGGAAAGAGTAGCAAATCGGAATCTAAGACTTCTATATACTTAAGATGCAAAAACTTTGAAACTGAACGGTATGTGCTTGTGAATGTTGGCTTGTACATAGACATCTAAGTCCCATTGACCTCAGTGGAAAATAAGCTTGCTCTGAAATGACTCAAAGTTGAAAGAAACGTGTTTCCTAAAGAGCTGCCCAGAGAAGCCACTAGAACAGAAATTCTCCCAGCACAAACTATTTCAGGGTTCTCTAACTTTTGTTATTGCTTTGAGCTATGTTTCGGCACATAATTTGGCAGCTGACATGTTCTTTCAAAACCTTACACGTATCCTATATAATAAAGTCCAAGTGTCTCTGCGTCGTGTCCCTGTGTCCGTGGGATTGCGCTACTGCGCATGTGCCCCACGGACACAGGGATTGGAGCGCAGAGACTTCTGGGCCCAGTCAGGAACCGCTGCCGACGACGACGGGCGAAACATCTCACATTCGCATGCTGGGCCGCGCCGGCGCCGCTTCCTCAGCCGGGGCCCAAGGGTAAGGAGGAGGAGTGGGTGCTGTAGCCGCACCGCCGGGGATGGAGCGTCGCCCTCGCCCTCAGCCTCTGGTGGACTCGGGCCCGCAGGAGGAGGAAGAGGAGGAGGAAGCGGCGGTTGAGGCCCGTTCCTCGCGCCTGCCTGGCCGTGGCTGTGCAGCGCTCTGGGTAGCCGCCGCCGCCGGGAGGAGGCGAGGAAAGGGGAGGAGGCAGCGGCGGGAGGAGGAGCCGCCACCGCCGCCAGTTTCCCTCACAGCTTCTCTCAGACGCGCCACAGGATGAGGCCCAGCTGCCTTACCTGAAGGCTGCTGTCCTAAACCCACTTACCTGAGGGAAATAAGTGCTGTTTTTACAAATGTTTGACCACATATGTTCTAGCGCCTGTTAATTTAACGGGCTGAACGTCCACTAGTGTCTATATATTTCTCAATTGGTATGTGATCCATTTTTTGCTTTAACACTGGATTATCAAGTGTGTTTCAGATACAGAAGTGGATACCCACAAATATTCATCAACAGCTACTTTTGTTTTGTCTGTACTCCTTACTGTTCACACCGTAGTCACACGAACTATTCACATAACCTCATTAACAAAGACAAAGCACTCATCCCCTGCCATTGATATAACATATTCATTTAAACCATTAATACCTCAGCAAGCCAAAGGCAGATAACAACACATGTTTAGACAGTAATGTAACAATTTCTAAAAGTCTGGCAACAATATATCAAAGCAGCTATAAAATATCAAAACAGCAGGGAAAATAGATTTTTAAAATACAAACACAATAAAAAAATCATTTAGTCATAGCAACTAATACTACCTAAAAAGACAGTCATTCATGACCTAAAACTTCCAAAATAAGTTTCTGACCCTCCCACAGAGATGGTGAGGTGGGTCTCCCACATCAAGGAATTCCAGCACTTGGGTGTAGCCACTAACAATCATTTTCCTTGGTGCCAACTAGGTGTATTTGTGTGGATGTTGAGACATGGTGGATGAAACATTCACCTCAGAATCACTGCCTCAAAAGTCTTCCCTCTTCACTTGCAGCCATTCCTAATAGCAACTCTAAGCATCTTTTATTAGGTCCTTTGCATTAGCAATGTAACTATTGTACATTATCACATCATGATACCAAGTAGCTAATATTTTCAGGAAGCTCATTGCAAAATAGAAAGAAAAAGCTACAACTCCTTCATCCAATAGCTAGAGCAGTTTCAAAGACTGTGCCCTGCTGTTTACCTCACAGGGTTTTCAAATTAGTTTTGGGAAGGAAGGGCTTATGTCTATTTGTCTGCTGATTTACATGTACTGTACTTTAATTGGGTCATCTCTTTCAAATTTCTATTTATACGATTATCCTAAAACACCCATAGAGTGGCTTCAGCTTCCTATTTGAGTATCTTTTTGTCTGTATGCCTATGAACACACACATTAACCATAAAGGTATGCTATCTGAAGTTCCACTAAGCTATAGTCTGGCTTAGCATGATGAGCAAACCATGTTATTGGGACTCCATAAAACTGTGCCTTCACTTCTTCCAGGGCTTTTTCAGGGGGGACTCACAGGAACTCAGTTCTGGCACCTCTCAGGTGGGCATCATTGCCATTCTAAGAGAATGAGGGAGGTTTTCATGGAGAATTCTAGCATTCATTGAGAATGCCCTCTTTGTGTGCTACTGTCTGGAAGATGCAGCTCTTAAGCCATACGAATGAGAATATGTTACAGCTGGCTTTTACTGGAATTGTTTGCACTCTCCTTCAGTTGTGTAGCCAGCAGGGAGTTGTCAAGCTACATGTGTTTTCAAACTTCTTCTAGTTAAATCAGAGATCCAAGTACAAAACGCAGCACTCAGGGGTATCATGTGGACCTCGGCAACACTCTGGTGGGCTTGAGGATCTGTAAAGAGGTAAATGGATTACAGAGACACATACATGGAAAATATTCCTCCATGAGAGATATAATCTAGCATTTTTAAATGTTGCTTAACTCTTTCAGGGCATTAATCTGTGACAGAAGAAGTAAGAGGATAGATTTATTCTCCTGCTTTTTGCAATAAATATCAGTCAGCTGTGCTTTACTGCTGAGCTGTGTGATTTTCATAGGGAAACAGGCACAACTGGAACTGAAGGAACCTTAACATGTCCTTTTCACTGTCAAAGGTATTTAGCTCCTCTCAGTTGGCACACAACAAATCCCCAGCTAGTGGTTATATCTCAAACCTGTCTGAGGTATGCCTGGTTTCAATCTGTGTGTGGTCAGAAATTTAGATATTTTTTTTTTAAAAAAACCCTCAACGGTTTAACTATTTTTACCCATGCTGTTGTAACTTCAGCAATGGATTATTATAATACACTCTAGAGACCCTGAGTATCATTCAGAAAGGCCTCTGTAGAGGTTAATCATTTCCTCCCTCCTAGGATCTACAACGGCTAACAGTTGGTTTTTCAGTGTAAGGCCAGATGTTACTATAACACACTCAGTGACCTCACTGTAGACCTGTCAACATTACCTCTTTGGAAATTAGATTGCCACTGTTAAAATTGATTTGTATCCCAGTCGCTCTGAATCTTGCCCACTGCTTCAGTTTGTTGTTATCTTTTGGCTTAACAACTGAGCAGTATTACTTTCTTCACTTGAGGATTTCTAAATAATCATATTGTCAACGAAGAGGAAAACTTTCTGCAAGAACTAGGATATGAGACTAAAGCCACACTTCTTGCTAGAGTTGAGTCCAAGCTAAGCTTTGCAAGAGTACAATTCGACATCGCGTGGCAGAAAACAGTGAAGAGTTCATTGAACTGGTTTTTACAAAACTGTGTTGTTTGTTGCAAGATTTGCTGAAAGCCAAAACAAAAAGTAAAAAACAAACAAATGCATTTGTGCACCCACTCACAGTGACTCCTCCCCAGGGAGTAAGACCTAAGATATGAAGATGAGCAAACTGGACAGGGCAACATTCTGAGATTTTAAAAAATGGCCACAGCTTTGATTCCAAAGGTAGGTTTGATTTGGCTTAGACATTGGGTGTATATCCCACTCAGCCCTCTAGTGGAAGGCTGATACATAAAAGGGTCAAGCCTAGGATTAATGGGTCCTCCTCCACAAGATGGAGGTCTACATGGATGGCCTTCCCAAGCTGCTGAAGGAAGCTCTATGGCCCCTCTGCCACATGCCTTGGCTTTTGGACAGACTTCTGACTAGACCCCTCTAATGGGGTCCAGTTATTACACTGTTCAAAGGTGGGGGTGATGCACCACTTCAGCCCCCCACATGATGTTAGACTAAAAGGGTTCCACCCAATGCCTTGACTGCCACAGTTGTGACTATTGCCATGGGGAAGGCAAAACCTGCAAGCGGCGCCAATTTGTTTGCAGGCAAATTCCTTCCCAGCTTCGAAAACAGCAACCATTATAGAACCACAGCAAAGCCAATAAATGCAGTGCCCTAGGAAGGAAAAGGTCAACATACAAAACCCATAGCATTACTGAATCAGGTGGGAAGAGAGGGATGCTACAGTCCCTAGGGTCAGGTGCAGCTAGCCTTTATAGGCTGGGGGCGGACTGGAGTGAAGCCTGCTCCTCTCTGGTCTGCTCACAAGCCCCACCCACTCAGCCCAGCCAGAATTCAAATGGACGGGTGGCTTGAAAGCCTGCCAACCCAAGCAGGCAGCCCAGGAATTCCGCAACTGCTGGCTTTGTGCATGCACTGTCTTGCCCCAAAGCTATGGGCTTGTACCTCCTTAGCTGTGCTTCTAAGAGCAGTTTAGTGGTTGAAAAGCTCTCCATGCCAGTGGTAATAATGGAAGCGGGCTGCAGGTCCTTGCTGTGTTAAAAATAAGCAAG
Organism: Darevskia mixta; assembly: GCA_034641385.1. NCBI lineage: Eukaryota > Metazoa > Chordata > Lepidosauria > Squamata > Lacertidae > Darevskia > Darevskia mixta. The sequence continues at coordinate 17,343,493 of JAWWNH010000001.1, forward strand.
GGTGTTCCTGGTTGTGTTCTTAGGCATCACAGTGGTTGTGTTTCTCATGTCTTTTCGACTGTTTGCAAAATAGCTCAGTGGGCTGTTGTGGACAGGTGTACATAGAGCACATTGACCGATTCTATAATGTTGAAGAATCTGCACTCCTATTGTTATACATCCTAAAGTGGGACCATAGAAGCATACTTGTTTTTTGTTAGATTATTGTGGACTTGGCCATTCAAGGACATACTAGCTTAGTACCAAAGTGTTCAATGATTTGTTAGTGTCTTGAGGACATCATTTTGCCATTAAAGCATTATCTCATAAGGGATTAAGCCTGGATCCTTGTTATGTTAATATACACTATAAAGTAAAAGAAAAACAAAAAATTGTCTTAAATTCAAATTGCCATTCCTGCTCAATCAAATTGCTATCATTTATACTTTTGTTTAGGCTTAGTAGAATGTTTTGTTCTTCCTTCATCATAACACATGGTAATTTAAAAAGTAAACGGAAATAAATTAGGTGATAAATATTTTTCATTAATAACAGTAGATTTTTTTTTAAAGAATCTTGTATTTTTGGTCACACCATAGAACTTGTCTTCAGCAGTGTGTTCATTTGAATCATCCGATTTTTCTGCTGTGTGGACCTCAGGCAAAACAGATCAAATTCGCTGTAACATCTGACGTATAGATGACAAGATTTGTAATCAAACTGTGGATGTTTCCTTTTTTAAAACATGCACACACCTCTACATATCTTAAAGGAAATTCGGGTTGCTTTTTTTGTCTCCTTTTGCTTAAAAAAAAAAAAAAAAATTCTAAAGGTTTTGTTGAAAGAGTAGGATTGCTTTGTTTCTGATCCCAAGATGAGTGAAAGAAATGTTTGAGAAAGATCACTTTACAGTGAGATTCATACTGAAATGTGATGACTGTGATTCAAGCCAAGCCAAAAATTACAGCTCAGAATTAGAAGGGATAGACATGGCTTGGGAATCCATTTTCCCACATTCCTGAATCTCAATCATCCCAGCTAATGTTTAAAAGAAAATAGAGTGGGAAACAATGAGGTCATTTTGTTTGGCTACAAAAATTGGGGAGTGGGGGTAGCGAAGAGAAATAAAAAACCAAGAAACAAACTCCCCTAACTATAAAACATAGCACATATATTTATCAGGGGCAACTGCTCATTTATAGTGAAAACGCCTCAAGAATGATGTCACTTTCATGGCATAATCTAACATTTTTAAAAAAGCTTCAAAGTGTATGTTTTGTAGTTTGTCACAATAAACCTTCAATACAAGTCTTGCTGACACCACTATTGCTAATGTTCTTTTTGATTCAACTGAAAACTCGCTTTGCGGAAGCAGTGGTACATAGCAGAAGTTAAATTAAGACCTAGGCAAAGTTGATTTGTATATTTTAAGTGTAAGTCTGCATGCTGATGAGCAGTCTACTGTTTAAATTTTACTTTCTGGATGGTCGTCCTTATTCCTTGTTCACTGATAGCTAAGCAAACATTCAGACATCAAGCAGTGTCGAGAGGATCAAAGAAAATTATGTGATTTATCTGTACACTGAGGATCAAAATATAGCTATTCAAGCTACAAGATTATGGACAGCCTTATTTAAAAGGAATAGGGTCTGTAACAACTCTATATTCTTACTGGCTGAAAGTGCACGGCAATGCTCAGGAATTTTCAGAAACTAAAAACTGCTGAGACCCCCCACTTGATCCAGGGCGCTGACCAAACCTGGGGAACACCTGACTCAGATCCAGTCCTGAATCAATCATGGGGTGAGACTACTGTTTAATTAGAGCTTTTAAAACCCTATGTGGTCAGGAGGAGTTATGGGAAGGGGGTGCTTCATCTGCTTCCCCCCCCTCTCTTCTCAACTGCACTGCAGAGAGCAGGAAGGTTGAATCCTATTGGGTGTTGCTTCACCAATGTGTTCCCTGTTGGCACACATAGTGGGTCCCGCCCAAGGGGTCATTGTGCACATGTGATGTCATGTGCACAGCGGGAGGAGGCCCAATGGGCTTAGTAGAATGTTATGTTCTTCCTTCATCATAACACTTGTTAATTTACATTACACTTCCTGCAATATAACCCATAATCCACTGCAGTAGGCATGAGGCATGTAGAAGTGTTTCAGCAGAAGTGTCTCAGTTAAAGTGGAAATGTTTAACTAAATGTATAAGGTGTGAAAACTGTGACCCCAAACCCAACATTTTAAAAAGAAATTGCTTTACACACACACACACACACACACACACACACACACATTCTGAAAAGAAAAGAAAATTAATTCCTATCCTTGATATAAGCCGGAAAGCTTATAAGATTTATGGTGGGAATGAGCTACAACAGCTGCATTTTTCTTGACTGAGTTTCTGAACACCGTTTGTATTATGATTCCTGGTTTTGTGTCCATCCTATTCTAAGCTCCTTAAAGCAAAACAGGGAGGGAGAAATATTGATATTCTCTTGGGGGAAGCCAATGATCTGTCTCAATGATAAACACCATTTTGAAACATAAGACGGTCAGCATATACTAAACTAGGAGTCGGATTTTATTGCAGTGAATATGCGTTATTCCAGAATGTTCTTTGCCACTAAAAGTTAATGCTATCCCCAAATAAAATTTTAAAAGACCTTTGAAAATACATTTGTTTTATCTCTCTCTCCCGCTCCCTCCACTACCCCAACAAGCATTTGAAACCTACCATGAAGAAATGCTGACAGTAGAATGAGGATGTTTTTGTTCTTGATAAAGGTGCTCTTAGAAGTTGAAGTTGTTTTCTTTGAAAACTGTTCAGAAGCTCAGGACAGAATAATGTTAAAGGCAGAACATCTTTTTTTTTTTAAAATGCACACACGCACGGACACACACACACACACACACACACACACTTGGCCTAAATGTATTTCCAAAATAAGTAGTTTCTAATCCAGCTGGGATAATGTGGTCATAAAAAGGATGTCCAAATCCACCAATTTATATTGGTTTGGTTTGGCTTGACTTTCAAAGTATTTAAAGAAGAAACTCTATGGCATGTGTGCACTGTAACTGGTGTATAGTGCTCTCAACATTTTGCTCAGTCTGCCATATTGTGGAGTGTCCAAATAAAATGCTAATTGGCTCTACTTTCACTCATGTCTTCAATATTGCTCTTCAAGATACACTGTCCTTCAGATTAGTATAGTTTCTCATATTCAATTTATTAACAGTACCAAAGGTTTACGGAGAGCTGCTAATTTTAGACTTTCATTAACCCTTAGCCACACTGAATGGCAAATAAAACAGAACAAGAACATCATGTGACTCTATTTCATCAACAGAATGGTTATCAAGTAGTTCACTGAAGTAAAATTTTCTCTATAGTTTAGGACATTTGTATTTTCTTGACAGACATCTTAAGTATAATACTCGCACAAGCCAATATGAAATATGTTTTCCTTTTTCAGGTCTGGATGTTGATGGAATATACAGAGTCAGCGGCAATCTGGCAACGATACAGAAGTTGCGATTTGTTGTCAATCATGGTAAGTGATTCCTTCACCCTGGTAATGTTTTGTTTAGTACTTATCTGTCTGAAATGACAATACAATGGATTTTAGAAGCTGTGTGCATTAGTGGCAGAGAATGAAGAGTGGCATTTTGCAGAAGAGATACTGCAAACAACCAAAATATGGGTTGGAAGAGAGAAGGGGAAGAGCAACAGTCATGCTGTAAAAGAAAATAAGCCAGTAAAAGAATTGGGGGTGGGGTGGGGAGAGACAATGAAAGGAGTGAGGAATTATAATGTGACACTAAATTTATGCTAAAAAATTATGCTAAAATATTAGACATAAAAAAGAGAAGGCCTACAAGTCTAAAGAGACATGGAATAAGAACATGAAATAGAAGAAAAACAAAGACACTTGGGAATGATGCCACAGGAGGGAAAGAGTAATAGTCAAAAATATGCACTGAGTCACATTTGCAATTTAAAGATTCTCTGCAATACTGCAAAAATAAGTCTAAAATTATGCAACAGGTACAAAAGCCAACATTAGATTACCCAGAAAGGTACATTATTTGACCTATGATAGCAGCAAATAAACAGACTGTATAATGGTGATGGGATAAAATCAGGCTAAATCCTTATTGACGGCAGCAGGCAAGGGTTGGCATGGCGCTGGGGCCAAGATCACTTCAGCATTCCACAAACCCCATGTCGATGGAATGGGTCTACCGTGTTGGACTGCCCCAAATCCGTTCTATTGGGGTCATCCTTTGTTGAAACTTGCCTAGCTGCAAGCCAAACAAGCAAGGTCTTACTGGGCAACCAGGGTGCAGATACCTACTAGGCAGGTACCCCAACACAAAGCTTGGGGGTGCCATGGTCAGTCTTCCCCCCCAGGCCCCTTATGTGGGCTCCCCATACTATGTTGATCCTGCCCAATGCCATTTCCGCCCTCAAAAAACAATCTTATTCTGTCTAACAAAGGAAGGCCGTAATTTCACTGAGGGAAAGGCGGAGAAAACCCAACCAAGTGCCAATCAGGTTGAGAAAAAAAAAATCCTGGCTGTGTCAACCAGGGACCCAAAACTGCTTAGTGAAGGTTCTAACCCAAGGGTGGGTAGGAAGCTCTCCAGGCGGAATGGCCCTGATCTCCAGGGGAAGCAGACTTATATTGGTTTTCCCCACCCCCTTGCAAGGGCTCATGGGACAGCTCTTTCCCATGAGCCCATCACACAGACAAGATACTGGGCAAACCATTGCCCAGTACTTTGCTGCAATCTATGGACCCCAGCACCGCTGGAAAAAGGCATATTGGCATGGAGCAAGACAAATGAACAAACCCACCCAAAAGTTGTAATGCTGTTGATGTGTTGTATGCCTTCCAGGTTGTCATATATTCCAGACTGTTATATAAAATGTGTGTATTAGAAATATGTTAATACTGAGGTTCTGAAAAATGTCCATGGTCATTTCACCTTTAAAAAGAGAGCATATTGAGCTATAAAGCTTTAATAGTTCAGGACCCCAATATCTTCTGGAATTCCTCTCCCAATATGAATCCGTCCAGACTTAGATCTTCTGAGGCTCTTATCCAGGAACCCCCTCTGAGGAAGGCTTGTAGGGTGATGACAAGGAAGAGGGCCTTTTCAGTTGTGGCTTCCCATCTGTGGCATAATCTCCGCAGTGAGGTCCACCTGGCAACTATGCTGACATCTTTTTGGTGCCAGGTAAAGACTTACTTTTTTCCAAGGCTTCTGATGGCCTTAGTAAATGAGGAGTGTTGACTACTGGGGACATTTCTTCTTCTAGGCATTTGTAATCACGTATAAAATTTTATATTCCTGAAACTGTTTTTTTTTTTAACTTTACATTTACTTTTGTATGCAAAATATTGTAGAAGAATCTTATATTATTATTGATTGTTGCTATTTTCTTTCTGCTATTTTAGTTAGGTGTTCTGTGTTCTTTCTTGCTCTGTGACTTGTCCTAATTTTGAGATTGATATACATATGGCACATTTATTTCTAAAGAATAGCCTCAAATTATGAATACAACCATAAGACATTTAAAATTAGCGGGGGGAAATCCCAGAAAGGATCAAATTCTTCCCCAATGTAACTCCATTGAAGTCTCCTCAAAACATTTCTGTGAACTTGTCATCAAATGTATGCAAAGGATTTCATCACTTTGAGTTTGATTGAATTACACCAGGGATGAACTAAGTCCTACATCTCTGTATGAAACTGAATTGCCAAATCCATCCCAAGCCACCAAGTCAGTAAAGTCATTCAACTTAAAAATAAAAAGTCAAAGCTCTTATTTCACCATGCAAGCTCTAGACAGACTGCACTTCTTCCTGTTCCCAGAAGTACTGTTTCAGATGTTCATTCTCCGCTCTCATTTCTGCTTTAAAGAACTGTGGAAGAGACCAAGCTGCTTGATCAGTCATCCATTGATGTACACTTGCCATCACCTTCTTTCCTCATGCAAGTCCGGCAATTTGGTGTACAACTAACTAGTTTTCAGGGTGGCTTGAAAATGCGGCCTTTTGTCCTGTGTTGGTGTTATTGCGTAGGACGTACATTGGTGCCCCTGACAGATATCCATGAACAAGAGTGTGATGCAGCAGGTCAAAAATTTGCTGTGACATGAGAAAATGAAGAGGTTGCACTTGTGATCTTTCCAAGGTGAAGACCCGCTAGAGTTGTTCAAAAAGAACAGCTGTCAGAGGAGACAATCCCCAATAAACCAAGCCTCTTGTTTCCTTATCTATGCAGAAAATGTGAATCAATAATTCTATATATTTTATTTATATATTGAGGCTTACTAATGCAACAAGATAAATAGCTCTTGAGCAAATTATTTTAGGAAAAAAAGACACTAACTTTAAAGTTTGAGTAGTTAACCGTACGAACAAATAAGAAATAAACAGAGATAAATACATCCAGTTGTACCTATTTGTAATATGCAGCAGATTTGAGAAAGCCTTTTGGAAAAACAGATTACTGCAGCGGGTTTCTCGGCTTGACCAAGGCAAAGCCGAATCTGTACTTGAGGCAACTCAAGTCAAAGTGGGGGCCCACCGTCCCAAGTGCCTTGTGGCACCTCAGTGATTTGGACACCATGAAGTGTTGCAGAAAAATGTGAGCAAAAGGAAAACAAATGTTTCTAAGCTTAGAATAAAAAGAGAATGCCATCTTAGCCATCATCACAGCTAAGATGAGGAATCATGATGAGAAATAGGTGAGGGAAGAGTGGAAATACTTTGGAGAATATTTAAAGAGGTACAACAACTGGATAAATTTGCAAGTAGGGGTAGATACGTGAGCAGCAGTAAATAACACTTTGGATATTGTATAGAATCAAAATGGGTGGTATAGATGGGTATGCAGCATAACAGGGAGCAAGGTGTAGAAAATCATGGAGGGGTGGACAGGCACATCTGGAGAAATGAGATGAATGAAGAGAATTGAAAGATATATGTATTACATTTTGGAAAATGCACAAATAAAGAATTTTAAAGAGAGAGAGAAAGAGAAAATTCCAGTTGAAGGGGTGACGCAACAAACACCAGGGGTGGTAAGATGGAGCGGAGAGAGTTCAGTTGTGATGGTCAAGAAAAGCTTTTAACTAAAGGAAAAGCCTTGCCTAAATCTTCCAATCCCAAGCTTTGGACAAGATACATTGACGGAAACATAATAACCCCTTTCCCACCTCTGCGCCTAAATCTGTCTGGCGGAACACCTAGGTTTAGTAGGTGCATGGGTGAGAGTCCCATTGCACAACCAGAGCTCGTTCTGCAAGCACACACCCCACATAGTGCTACATAGTGCTAACCCTCTTATTTTTTTACCTTCATTTTATTGGCAAATATCTATTAATGCTTCAAATTTATATCTGTTCTGATAAATTATTTAAAGAATCGCCAAACAACATGCAGAAGGTACAGCCCCATATTACTGTATTATGTTTCATACACTGGCAATGCTAGCTTAGTTTTGGCCAAACTTCTGGTTCTGAGCTAGGCCTATGGGAAAGGCATGAAGAACCTGCTAATGCTGGCAGGTTTTTCCATTGTAGCTGTAGCTCAGAAGCTTGATATGTACGTGGCATCAAAGTAGAGCACATGGCTTATTACCTCTTGTGCAAAACTGACAGCCTCTGCAAAGGTGGGTTTATGGTGGCTACTGGCAATAATGAGAAGCACGTATTACTATTAATACTGCTTTTTCATTTTTAAAATAATTTTATTTGATAGGGCGATTTGTCGTCGTCCCCCCCAGTGTACTTAAGAAGGAAAACTTCTGATTTTTAAAATATTTTTTTATATTTATTTTGTATATAACATTTTTTTTTTCTTTTGGGCATAATTTTTGTTGCTTCTGTTAATATTATTCAGCAATAAGCATTAGCCAACCCTGCATGAAAAAATCCATTTAAAATGCCCCAAATTGAACAGACTATCAATCCTTGCATGAGCAAAGTACTTGATTGTTCATTTCTACACTGCCATTTGGCCATGTATGATTCTTACATTGAAACCCCTGCTCTGTGAAGTGCAAAACTGACATAAATTTAGACGGTCTTTATTTCATTGCAACTGGAATCTTGAACCAGAAAACATTGCAGGAAAGCTTGAGAATGTCAAGTGTACTGTAAGGTTTTTTTGTGGTTGTTGGTTTTTTTTTTTAAGAGAAAGAGAGAATGAGACTTAGACATTATCAGTATCCCCTATCTTTATGTTGTGAACATAATCAGTATGATCAGAAAATGAATAAAAGGCAACCGGGGGAATGATGAGGGGAGGAGAAAAAGGACAAAAATCTTACAATTGTTCATCTTTATTGTTAAACATTTTAGAAAGTGTCTTCTGGTATTTTTTTATATAAAAAACACATTGGATCACTTCCCCCCACTTTTTTACTCAATATTTTATTACCAGTTCTTAAGGCTTCCGTCAGCAATGACAACAGAAGCACTGCTGTATACATTTTATCCGTGTGTGTGTGTGTGTGTGTGTGTGTGTTTGTACATAAGGTCATTCTTCTTTCAGGTGACAAGATTATCTTTTATCAATGATTTATTTTTCCTATTAAAAGCTGAAAAGATCTTGATCATAAGAGGCCTGTATTATAACATCTTTCAATATGGTCCACAGTTCCCAGCTCAAAACTTTGTCAGTTGCATTGATTCATGTAACACAAAGTCATGAGGATTCTTGGAGACAGTAATACTCATCCCCCCCCCACCTCTCTCTTTTTGAAAGATGTTGCAAAACAAAATGAATATTAATGCTAGTGTGATGTCACTGTTTCTTCAACAGTGGGATTTAAGTTCATTAGAGTAAAGATTCCATACGATTGGCAACATTATTATCAGGGAACCTTTTGGCTATCCAGTATTATACATGGGAAACTGGAAGAGTTGGGAAGGGAGCTGTAATTTCTATAAGTGAACAGTGATGCCCTTGTAGGTTGAGGAGAGTTGGAGTCTGGCAACATCTGGAAAGCCACATGTTAGCCACCCGTTTCACTGATTTCCACCATTGTAATGATTTGTTGTGAACTTTGTGTAAGCTGTCATTATGTTGACATCATTTCCCCGTACTTCAGTTTAGGTTTCCAATCCAGAGCCCAAGTTAACTTTATAGATTTCTAATGGATGTGTAGCAAATGTATCCACTTACTCCAGATTCTAAATAATTCCTAGACCTATTAACTCTGAAATAGCATACATATGAGTTTCTAGGGAACTTTGGAAAGATTGTTTCACATACTACTTAAAGGTAAAGGTAAAGGACCCCTGACAGTTAAGTCGAATTGCAGACGACTCTGGGGTTGCGGCGCTCATCTCGCTTTACAGGCCGAGGGAGCCAACATTTGTCCGCAGACAGATTTCAGGTCATGTGGCCAGCATGACTAAGCCGCTTCTGGCGAAACCAGAGCAGCGCACGGAAATGCCCTTTACCTTCCCGCCAGGGAAGTATAATAGATAAATACCTATAGATAAATACCTATTTATCATATAAATAGATAAATACCTATTTATCTACTTGCACTTTGACGTACTTTTGAACTGCTATGTTGGCAGGCGCTGGGGCCAAGCAATGGGAGCTCACCCCTTCGTGGGGATTCGAACTGCCGACCTTCTGATCGGCATCAAATACCAGTACTACTTAGGGGTGGCTAAACATTTTCAACCCAGGGGCCATATTGACTGTCCCCTATCCCTCCAAGGGCACATGCCATTGGTGGGATTCTCAGTGTGTAAGTACATGCACACAAGCTACACATGCAGACAACACGTATACTCAACACATGTGCACATTTACCACAAATACAGCATACACACTCACTAGATATGGAGTCTCACATATATGCAGTGGAACATCCATACATAAACTCTCTCTCTCTCTCTCTCTCTCTCACACACACACACACACACTCACTCACACACACACACACACACACAATCTGAATTTTCAGCCCTCCCTACCCCAGTGCTAGGGTGTGGATGATGGGGGAACACTGCCTTTTACTTCACACAGAAATAGTTTTTCTTCCTTTTGAAGCCTTTTGCCCTTAATGAGCTGGCAGGGGGCTTTATCTCTGTGGTGCTTAGTGCAAAGATCAGAGATGAAAGAGGGGTAGTTTGGAATCAGAACAGTTTGCTTTTCTAAAGCATGTGAATAAGAAAATAAAGATGTAATACCACCATCTCAGTATGCTGATTTGTGGAACTCATTGCTGTTTATTTTTGCTGCAGTAACATTAAGAATAATAGTGACATTTGTTCTCTTTGTACTGAACTAGGTGGATGGTATTTTTTATGTGACCTTGCTATGCCTATTAGTTTCTGGAACTGAGTTTCTAATAGGTTTTCAGTTACATTTAGGATTTTTTTTTAATACTTATGTTCTTTGTATGTTTCTATAGATAAAATCTACCCGTCAATGAGATCCTTTTGGCTGTCCTTTAAGGAGGATCTCTACTAAGCAGTCAGAAGGATCTTTTATCTCCTGATCTCCAGTTTAAGTGCTGAGGATATTAGTGCTGAAACTGGAGTCAAGAGATCCTTCTATTCTTTAGAAATCCTCTCCAACAGGCAGCCAGAGAAATCTTTTGTCTCCTGATTTGGAGATAAAGTAAGTACTCTGCCTGCTCTGTGGTAATCGTACTCTACAAAATAGACAAAAAACTTTATCACCTGATCACATCAGGAGTGAAAACTGTGGGCCCTGTAGGTCACTTCTTGTGGCTTGGAAGGCCATATCCAGGCTGCAGGTTAGCCATTTCTGATGTATTTATTTATTAAATTTATGTACTGCCCTTCATCCAAATATCACTGGGTGTGTGTCTTCTTCACTATAGTCTTCCAAGCACAATTCAAAGTGTTGGTGCTGACCTTTAAAGCCCTAAACGGCCTCGGTCCTGTATACCTGAAGGAGCGTCTCCACCCCCACTGTTCAGCCCGGACACTGAGGTCCAGCAATGAGGGCCTTCTGGCGGTTCCCTCACTGCGAGAAGTGGTTACAGGGTACCAGAAAGAGGGCCTTCTGTGGAATGCCCTCCCATCAAATGTCAAGGACATAAACAACTATATGACATTTAGAAGACATCTGAAGGCAGCCCTGTTTAGGGAAGTTTTTAACGACTGATGTTCTTATGTATTTTTAACCTTCTGTTGGAAGCCACCCAGAGTGGCTGGGGAAGCCCAGCCAGATGGGTGGGGTAGAAATATATTATTATTATTATTATTATTATTATTATTATTATTATTATTATTATTATTATTTATTAATTAAACTGGTTTTTCCCCAGGGGAATTGCTCAAATAATTCCATTGAGCACTAAATTTACAGGGGGTGGGGGAATATAAAGTATTATGGATTTGTCATACCCAGTTGTAGCACTTGAAATTTGTCCTAATATGTGTATAGTTATCACAAACCATAGAAATATCAATATCACTGTTTATTGCATTGTTCAATAAGTGTCAATTCATGCATAAAATGAGGTAGATCTTAATTGTCTCATATCAAGCTCTTTGTTTACAAAATGTTTGGCATTTGCAGAGTAGCTTGACCTTTGAATGTCCTTATTTGCATGTTAACTGTAAAATACAACACACCACCCATAGGTCAATTATTGCGTTTTTAGTATCTATATGCACCTTTTGAGGGAAAGTTAATATTTCCTACCTGCATCACAAACAAAGCCTCTGCTACCTGCAAAATAAAAATATTGTTATTAGAATTGGGAGACTGTAACATAGCCTTAAAGTATGGCAGATTTTTATAAAGTAAACAGTCATCTGGCATTAATAGGAGTTGATTTTATTTGCCACAATAATAAGTGATAAAATAAAACGGCTCTTGAGTGAGTCCTACATCTAATTCAACATTCAAATACAAGTTCCAACATTTAAAAATTACATGTGAACTACAAATATGTTGGCCAGTTGAGAATATTTATTAACTAAATAATTTAATAATAAAGAAAATGACTACTTGATTAATTGTTACAAAGTAAAAATTACAATAAAACTGTCTTGATCCATGCTTTGCAGAAGTACCATTACTGTCTGTGCAGTTGTTTAACAAGGATTTAATTGGAAAGATAAGTGAATGCACATTTAAAAGTATTGTTAATTTGCTTTATAATCACCCCATCCTTCACAGTATTGACAGCACCAGGCACAAACCCCTCTCTCTTTTACAAGTATTATTTTCCATATGTGCACAATAAATTCTAGCTCTGTAATTGGAAATTTTATGGATTCTAGCATACCTTCAGCATTGGATTTATAAGTGTTGCATCCCCTTTCTAAAGGTAATGCACTAGTGGCATTATTAGTCACTATTAGTAGTCACAAAGAGCTGTGATCCTGTGCCCAATTATGAACATTTAAGGACCACTGATTGCACTGGGGCCTTCACTTGCATATAAATATGAAGAGGATTCATCCATGTTGTACTGTCTGAAGCTACCCCATATGTATTGGCACACATTATGTCATCCCCTTGTGGTGTAACACTGTGGTAAATAGTAGTCTCATTTATCCTAAGATCTGATTAGCTGGCTGTTTTTGCATATCCCCCAGGCCAATGAGATAAATGATGCTTTACCTCATTCTTATTTCTTGTATCAGCAAGCCGAAGAAAGGAAAAGACAAGATCAGTGAAAATGTTTTACAAGCAAGTGCCTATGTTCCTTTTTTTCAGGATTTTGAAAAATTCAATATGAAACCTGCGCAGGTTTTTCTGAAAACCTGCCAGAGTTGAATCTGATTGGCAGCTACCATTATCAGTTTAAAGGAGAAGAGCTTGAATCAGCACTGCTACCTTTTAAACTCCGACTAAGGACTGAAGTTACCTTTGAAACTGACTCATCGGGTCAGTGAAAATGGGTTGGGTGTTAAAACCAGGATTTATTTATTTTTAAGAGAGAAAAGGAGAAGGAGAAGCAGCAGCTACTTTTCAAAACTGTATTTTTTTTAAAGAAGAAGAAGAAGAAGGGATACAAACCCACTGAAAAGCACCCAGCAGTTTTCACTGACCCAACATATCCATTTCAAAGGCAGCCAGTCGCTTTAGTACTCTTGTCAGTTAACAAAGGCTCTCTCTGGGCAGAGGCAAAGAAGCTTCACTGCAAAGGCTCCCAACTTCCAGAGAAGCAGCTTGGTACAGTCTTAATGGGCCAAGGGCGTGATGGAGTTTGCAGCGCTTTTAGTACATAGCAAGATTGACAGAAAATAATATATTTTAAAGGGCTAGGGAAATCCTCTCTGATAGTTTACATTTGTTTTTCCTTCTCTCTTCCCCAGCCAGCAGCCAATATCCTTTGGGAACCGATATGAAGATTAGTATAGCCAATGAGTTGTATGTATCATGAGACGTTGAGCAAATTTCCCCTGTTAAGCACCCAGGCTACTTCATGCATATTTTAAAAGAAATTTTATGAAATCATTGATTATGGTGATTGGGTACACACACACACACACACACACACACACACACACACACACACACTTTTTCATCTTCAGTTTCCTTTTAAGAAACTGGCAAAACTTCACTGGACTAGATCATTATATAAAACATTGTTAAGGAATGATTTAGGCATTTAGTATGTCTCTGTGATAGATTACTAGCATTGCATGGGTGAAGGAGGAGATGCCATGAAAACACAAATTATGTAAAATTGCTGTTAATGGTCACTATCCTCAAACTGACTGGGTCTTAGGGGAAAGCAACTGTGGATACTACAAGTGGTGTGGATAGCTGGAATTCGTGGCTCTCTGGGATAGGAGAAAGAGGCATCATAGAATCATAGAATTGTAGAGTTGAAAGAGGGACCCCAAGAGTCATCTAGTCCAATCCCCTGCAATGCAAGAATCTCAGCTAAAGCATCCATGACAGATGGCCATCCATCCTCTGCTTAAAAACCTCCAAGGAAGGAGAGTGTTTGGCATTGGGGCTGAACTGAAAACATTCACATTTCATTCATTCATATATATATATATATATATGCATTATCCCTTGGGGGTATTCAAGCTATTCCATCATAGGTGCATATGACAGGTGATGCCTGTTGTGATTTGTCCAGGGAAACGGGAACAACGGACATGTTCCCTGCTGGCCCAAACACCTCCGGCCGAACTGCCGGTCGAACTTCAAACCCCTGGAACAGCAGCAGATACCAGAGACCTAGCTCCAGGAAGCTAAGCACTCTTGTACAGTCCATTCAGCAGCAGAAGATGCACTACAGAGGCTGGCATGAGCGTTATATACAAGCATTTATTAGGTGAACATGAGGACAAAAGAATGCACACGTGCAGTCACCTCCATGTTCGGAAAACGAAAGAGAAAATACAGACTGAAGAACGGAAGTTCCCAGCAGCACACTGGAACACTATACAGACATGTGACAAGCTTCTATCCTCAGTCTGTTATTAAGGTGGAATGGGAATTACAACAATGCCATCATGGATTGTGTCATTCTGCACATCCAGTCAACTCCACAGGCATATTGCAAATAATTTAGGTGTGGATCATTTAATCGTCCCCTTGGGAGTTCTCAATTTGTGTGTATTGTTACTTCTGAATGCAAAATACTACCACGGATGCAAGTAGCTTTTCTTTCTTTAAAAACTGTTCACATCAGTGTTTGGAGTGGGGTGTCCATGGTTTGTGAAATCTGGAGAAGCTGTCAAGTTGCTCCCTAGAAGTTCTCTTGGATGGTCATAAACTTGCCACCATCTTGAATCACATGCATTGAATTAGATATGCAGGCATAGTGTGGGCACTCTAGAAAGCCAGGGTGCCTAAGGGAACATCCATGTTCTGTGGATCCTCCTGCTCCTGATAACCTGATATGGATGCAAGTCGTTTTATCTGTATGGGGGGGGGGGGAAGATGCTTATGCCATTGGCAGTTGCTGGAGTGCCCATTGAGTATGGAAACCCGGGAAATGAATATTTGCTCCTAGAAGGTCTGTACTAACTTGGATTCCTCTGAATCTGACTGGATGTGTAGATCCGTATGATATTGCTTGTTGAAGTCACCGCAGAGGATTGCATGAAATTGCCATGAAAGTATCCTGTTTCTTTTGTGTCTTAGGTACTATTTGCTGAACAACACTATCTCATTACAAATAAATATTTTGAGAAAATAATACAACAGTGAAAGTTTATAAGCCCTACTATTGATTAGAATCTGGACTACACTCTTGTCTGGTTTTTCCATGTGGTAAAACATACCCAGATGCTGCGAGGGTTACATGTATACTATAATACCTACTAGACTGCCATTACCCTATATGTAAGTTTTGTGGACACCTATACCAAAATGGTTGGGTACTACTCAATTAGATTGTTTTCTAAACCTGCTTTTTCAAATTCCAACAGCTCCAATTAAATAATAATAATAATAATAGTAAATGGTAAAAAACAAAACAAAAACAAAACACAAATAAATGACCAAGTAGTGTTTAACTAATAGAAATCCTAAAATAGCCACTACTACTAAAATAAGCAGAATATCAGTGTATGGCCAGAGTTCCTCTGGGGCAGTGAAGATGTAGACAAAGCTATTTCAACAATCATTCTTTTCCTGTTGTTGTTGTTGTTTGTTGTTACTACTTGTTGTCAGACTTATAGATTGCTCTTCATCATATGATCTCCTAGTTTCCTGAAATGTTAATGAAACAGCAAGACAATGTAAAACAATCCTAAAATGCAGAGTAGCTTAAACAAAAACCACAAAATGTTTTTAACCAAACAACAAAATCCCTGTAGTTATATCCATCCTTTTCTTCAAGGGAGAGAATTTCACAAACCGTCTCAGCTGACAGTGAGATACATCTGCTGGTAGGAAGGCAAGGAGGTCCACATCTGCCAATCTCAGGGCCAGGATAGGGGAAAACCCACCAGCATTAACATGTAGGCAGCCAGTGCGGATCCTACAAGATAAGTGTTGTGTGACATCTTATAGAACTAACAATCAGTACTCTAGTACCGGTAGCTGCATTTTGCAGTTGCTGAAGTTTTCAGACTATCTTCAAGGGAAGCTCTATGTAAAACTCTTTACAGCAATCTAGTCTGAGGTTACTAGAGTGTATTGCATCTTGGCCAAGGTATCTCAGTTCAGAGATAGCCTGAGCTGGAAATAAGCACTCCTCACTCCCACTTGGGCCACCAGTGAAAATGCTAGGTCCAGGAAAACCCCCTTTCTCCTTCAGGCAGAGGTACCTCCATCTAGAACAGGATGATCACCCAATTCCCAGACTCAAGAACCACCCACCAACAGCGCCGTAATCTTGTCAGAATTCATTTTCTATTTAATGTTGTTTGCCAGGTGA
Source organism: Darevskia mixta (assembly GCA_034641385.1). Lineage (NCBI taxonomy): Eukaryota > Metazoa > Chordata > Lepidosauria > Squamata > Lacertidae > Darevskia > Darevskia mixta. The sequence goes on from JAWWNH010000001.1 coordinate 17,359,845, forward strand.
GGGGGTGGAGTGGCAAAAGAGTGAGTCTCCAAACACTGGTATCTGGTCATTTTCATTGTAGGTAAAAAATAGTACTTGGTGCCAGTTCCAGGAAATAGCTAGAAGATCTGTAAAGAGGGGGATATTTTTCTCTTTGCCAGACAGTTTGTTCAGTGAAACAAATCAGTGTCTGCACATTGACTGGTTTTGGGGGTGGTTGTTGTTGAGGAGAAAAGAAGTAGAGAAGTAAGGTTTTTCACAGATGAAGCCCTGAGCACTTCCATTGTGACTCAACTTCCATTAATTGTCTCTCATCAAGTCCATTACTGACAACTGTTCAACTTTGTGCTTAGTGTCAATACATTTCAGAGTATCTTATTTCCAAAAAATGTGTTTAGACAGGTATCCCTAGGTTCAAATCAAATTACATGTTGTCATTGCATCATGTGGTGCTTTTACATGCTTGAATTGGGAGTGACTGTTTCGTAGGATCAAATTAGAGTTGCTTGCTTTCTGCATCAGATCTATACAAGTGTTTGGAGAAAAGTGAAGTAGCAATGCAAGAGGTCTTGAAATCCGGTTTTATAATTGGTGAATGCAAACAAGACAAAACAAAACAGGACTTGCCAGTCAGCCTTAAAATGCACTAAATATTGAAATGATCCATTTTGGGAATAAGTAGCTGCTCCTATGGCTGAGTTAATAGTTGTGGAAAAGTCTTGGATTCGAGTCTAATGTGCACGAGGGGATTTTACATAGAAATTTCAGACTCCAAAGAATACTGAATTTTATTACCGTTTTCTCCACAAAACTAGAGAAAAGTAAACTGTTCAGAGAGCAAGAGTCAAGTCTTTCTTCAACTCTCACTTCCTCTTCTCTATCACACCCATCCATACACATCTCATTACCCTCGAAAACCAGACATGCTGTACAATTTGAAGTATTGACCTGATACTGCGCAAATGTGGCTCAAATCTGTGTTCATCTTTTTTGGCACTTAGGGCCACATTGGAAGGTGACCAACTGCTTAAGATTGGCAGCTAATTTGCATATTTGTTAATGCCAATAAAATTTGCATTAATTTGCAATATGTTTACTTTTTGAATATTTTCATAACTTTGCCGAGTGCCCATTTCTAAACTGCAAACATACAGCTTGAACAAATGCTCAGTCTCTTTGTTGCTAAAGTTATCTAGTGACATCAATTCACCTTATAATTCTGGTTTTACTACCAGCTAAAAACCATTCCTTTGAAGAAAAAAAAAAGGGGGGGGGACACAATTCTCCGGGAAGTTATACTGCTCAAATCCCACTGAAATGAATGGAAGCTCCACAAGCACACTGCTTTTACATGGGAGCTGATCCCTCTAACCTACTAGTGTATACATTAGACGACAGTAGATTTCCAGTGTCTCTTTGCCAGCCATATTACCAAAGATTCTTTCAACTGGTGATGCCAGAGTCTTAAGCCTTCTACATAGGACTGAACTCTGTGCTCCAGAGAATTCTGCAGAGCCACATAAATACCTAGTAACCTGAAGTACAATATTCTTTTCTCCCTTTGTCATGATACTCAGAAATGATAGAGAATCAGCATCTAGATACACAAAGGTATTATATTACCACAGGCTGGAAGGGATAAAGTTAGCCAGGGTTTTTATGTAACTGGTACTGATATAATGATGTGGATACCTAACAGGACTCCAATCAAGAAGATGATTGTAGGATCCACTGAATGTTTATTTTTAAAGGCTCATGTACATGGAAATAACCCATAATAAACTACCCCTGAGCTCCTTAGATAAAGGATGGGATATAAATTGTGTGTGCATGTGTGTGAGAGAGAGAGAAAGACAGAGACACAGACAGACAGAATGAATGAATGAATATGGCAGGAAGACTATTACACTGACGTGAGAATGTGCGTCTACTGAAAACTGCCCTTCTGCATAGCTAATAAAAGCACAGAGAGGTTATCCAGTCAAGGAGTTGGTGAATATATACCAGTACATATACATCTTTGATACTGAAACTTGCTGATACTGTAGTGCAACTTACACCAGTGGTTGTTAAAATATCCTGATCATGTCCTCCCGTTAGTGTACATCTCAGTTATTTTCACTAAAAAAGTGCCTGCTCACAGATTTACATAGTGCTCATTCACGTTATTTGCATGACACACTTCTTTAAAGAGATCTTTGGATGAGTTCCCGCATGCATCACTGCTTGGCATTATTTTGTCAATATTGTTATTGGTTGGTTTTGCAGTTCATTCTGATATTTTTGTAATCCAGCCTGGGACCAGTTGGAGAAAGGTGGGCTATAAGTAGTAGTAGTGGTGGTGGTGGTGGTGGTAGAAGAGAGTCAGCTATAGTAGTATTGTTGTAGGCTATAAGTAGTAATACTACTACTACAAGTAGTAGGGTGGTTTGTAAATAGTAGCAGTTGTTGTTATAATACAAAGACTTACAGTATAGTAATAAGAATTTTCCATGTAGAAATTTGGTGGGTGGTGTCTATTGCCATTGTTTCTTAATAGGCCTCTTGCTGACACTGCTCAGTCTGTCTGTACTCTGTCCCCATTCCAGTTTGTCTTGCTCCTATTGAAACTTGGCTTCAGCTCAATAGGAATCTGGCCGCCAACCTTGCTCTCAGATTCCACAGAACCAGGAGAAGACATTTTTCCCCTGGGCTGCAGTGCTTTTTGGCAGTCGGAGCTTGAAACACAGAGGGGCTTCCAAACCTGTTGTCTTTGATTAGCCCTGTGTTGAAAAGCAAATGTGCTTCAGATGATTCCAAATTAAAGGCCTATGTGGTTTCACAAAGGTTCCCTAGATGTGTGGGAATATAATAAAGTGGAGCCATGTGTGGGATGGTGGTGGTGAGTGAAAGGATGAGGGAATTAATAAGGAGGAGATGTTATCAGGGACATAGCTGTGTAACAAGAGTAAGCGAGAGAACTGATGGTGGCAGCATGGAAGCGAATGGGAAGCATGCTGCCATGTCCAGAGTCCTCATGGCTTTCTGCTAGACATCTAACTGCTAGTTGTCAGGATGCACATGGCATTCTCTACAGCGTTCCAAATCAACAGTTCATTTTAAGAAGTTAACTAAGTGCAAGAAATAGGTTGGGCCTGCCTTGCCAATGGTGCAAACTAATTTTTTGTGCTACAGATTGGAAGCAGAGCAATAAGCAGAAACAAAAGCAGCATGAACCTGAGTCATTTTGGTCAAGCACATCCTTATAAAGAATGTTTACAGCATGGATCATTTCGCCGTAAATAATACCTTTTTCATATCACTTTCCTGTTGGGCCATTTACTTCACAGTAGTATTGTGGTTGCTATGCATTTGAAACTTTCACAATGTGAAAAGGTTTTGGAGCCATTGCACTTCATGTTGTAGCTACTCACTGGAGTGGTGTCATATTATAGGCAGCACACGTGGCTGGTATTTCATCATAGCCACTTGATGTATGTCAATAATGAAAAGAGGGAAGAAAGTATCAAAACCTATAGTAATAGGTAATAGTAACATGGGGCGGGGGGGAGTTACATTGAAAACACATTTTCCAGCTGCTTGTTTTGAATGAGTACAACTGAAATTCTGACAAACTGAGTAGAAGACTCTCAAGGCAGTTCCTTTAGCTTTTGTATAAGTGTCATACATTCTAAATAGAGGTTAGGTGTATGTAGTCCATCATCACAAAGCTTGAAAGCACAGGCCCTTCTGTAAAGTCAGTAATACTGTCCAGTACACAGTGACTAGGATGGATGCTGATCCAGAAGCTAATTATGTTAAATTATTGTATTGTGTTAAACTTAAATAATGATATGAAGTTGATTTAAATTTGCATGCTTCAGCTGAACTGGTTCGTGAACCGGAGCCAAAGAGCTTCACTGTGGAATCTGCAGAACTAACTAATGTAATGCAAGGTAACTCTTACCATTTCCCTTGCGTTTAATTTCTGTGGTTCTCTGGTTTATATGAAACATTGGCTAGCAAAAAGAAGTGCTGGCTATACTCTAAAAGAACAATATTATTTGGAACGTATGTAATATCATCCTGTGTGGTGTTGGGAACAAATAACCATCCTACCACACTGGAATCTGAGTTTTCCATGGTATTTGTGGCATTCTTTACGCTTCGAAAGGGAACAAAAACACAGATGACATGGTAACTTTTACTATTGTGGATGGAAAAGACTCTTTCTTCCTTTCTGTCTGTCTGTCTTCCTTTCTCTCAAGATGCCTTTCATTATAGATACATGTTCCTTTGTCTATCTAATTCATAGGGGTTTAGAAGACTAGCTCGATGGAAATTCAAATAATATGTACAAGTTAGGGGGGAAACTGTAAAAGATTATTTGAGGGGGTTTTTAACATAAAGGTTTCTAATATAACGTGAAGCTTTATTTGGGGTTCAGAATGAGTTTTATTTCCATTGGCATTGGTCAGTTTTCCAAATGGAAAATGGAGTCCCCATCAGAACCTGCACTTTTTAACTTGTTCATAAATGATCTAGAGTTAGGGGTGAGCAGTGAGGTGGCCCAGCTGGCTAATGATATTAAATTATCCTTTTTTGAGGTGAAGCAACCAAAACTGTATACAGTATTGCAAATGTATCGCAAATGTTTCCTGCTTGGCAGGGGGTTGGACTGGATGGCCGTTGTGGTCTCTTCCAACTCTATCATTCTATGAAATGTAGTCACATCATAGATTTGTATAACAGAATAATGATATTGGCAGTTTTATTTTCAATTCCTTTCCTAATCATCCCTAGCATGGAATTTGCCTTCTTCACAGCTGACAAACACTGGCTCAATATTTTCATAGAGCTATCCACTTTTACTGCAAGGCCCCATTCCTGGTTAGTCATCTCCAATTCAGACCCCATCAGTTTAAATATGAAATTAAGATACATACCCCCCCCCAACTTTATACTTGTTCACATTGAACTTCATTTTCTGTTTTACTGCCCATCCACTTAGTTTGGTGAGGTCCTTTCAGAGCTCTTTGCAATCTCTCTTTGTTTTAACAACCCTGAGTAGAATTGGAAAAGGTTCAGAAAAGGGCAACCGAAATGATTAAGGAGATGGAGTAATGTTGAAGCATTTGGGAATTTTTCATTCAGAGAAAAGGCAAGCAAGAAGTGTCATGATTTTTTTATGCATGGCATGGAGAAAGTGGCTAAATAAATGTCCACCCCCCTCTCCTAACATTTGAACTTGTGAACGCCCAGTGAAGCTGAATTTTGAAAGATTCAGGACAGATATAATAAAGTACTTCTTCACACAATGCATAGTTAAACTAGTGTACTCACTCCCACATGAGGCAGTGATGGTCACCAACTTGGATTGCTTTAACAGAGGATTGCACAAACCCATAGAGAATAAGGCTATCATTGGCCATTAGCCATGATAACTATGTTCTGCCTCCACAGTTGGAGGTAGAAGGCTTCTGAATCCCAGTTCTTGGAAACCGCAGGAGGAGACAGTACACTTGTGCTCAGGTCCTGCTTGTGGGTTTCCCATGGGCATCTGGTTGGCCACTATGAGAACAGGTTGCTTGGCTAGCTGGGCCATTGGCTTGATCCGGCAGGATTGTTTTTATCTACACTGGTCCACACTGACCCCATGTGATCCCACATGCGAACTTTGCTGTTTTCCAAAGTCTAAATGATCCCCAGTTTTTTTTCTGATTTTTGTGTGTGTGAATATTTAACATTTGGATTTCAGTGCATATCTCCAGGCTATACATTTGATGCCCAAAGCCATGAGTGTAGCAGTGGACAATGGGTGCTTTGGAAGGTTTTAAACAGAAGTGTTTGACTTACTACGTAAAAGTAAGTGGTTGAACAGTGCTAACCAATAGGCATCTCTGCTAGCTGGTAAAGAAAGATTGAGGTGTAGTATCTCTCATTATCACAGATGGTTCCCTTATTTTAGGAAAAGGAGTTCTACTTTGAGGCATTCTAAATTTCAAGCACTGTATAAAATTAACAAAGAAGATGTATGCTTTTATTTTCTCAAATCTGAGACACATGACAAAGCACTCAAACATAATGCATATAATTGCAAACCGATGTATCCAGAACTTAAAAACAGAATAAATAATTTAGTTTTCACACATGGGCAATCCTAACTAAAAATTGCAAATCCAAACCCCTCTGAATATATTTTACGTTAATAGATGCACTGATATGAAAGGCATCTAATTGTATAATGTATTATTAGCCATTTTCTTTGGCATCCTATTAACGTTAAATAATGGTAACATTTTATAGCATCCACAGCAAAAGTTCCTCTTTTGCCAGCAGAAGAAGGAGCCACACATTAATAACAATATCTTTCCCCCCCAATAGCTCTCTAGCTTTTGTGATACACTGAATATTTGTTTCACTGAAAATTCTGAATATAAACTGATAGCACATTGTAGTGAGTGTATGTGAGATAGTGATGTGTGTGTGTATGTGTGTGTGTGTTAACTAAAATGACAAATAATTGCACATTTAATCTGTGTATTTAAGTGGAAGACTAAGAGTACAATCCTAATGTCCAGTTCTATTGGCTGGAGGTGATTAGGATAGGACAAAGATATCCTGCTGTTGGATAGAAGCTTTGCCACAAATAGGTGCCTCTCTGTTGACAGAGGATACAGAACTGCCACTGAGGTAAGCTGGCAGAACTTTGAAAGTGGCAGACAGTCTGCCAGTTTACTCCCTCCTCCGCACTACACTTAAGTTTGTTCTGCCCACCATGTTTAACTCATTCACACAGATTGATAGACTTAAAAGTACTTACTTAACTTTGGTTGGATCATGCCTAGGAGAACTATTGGTCATATAGGTTCTCTGTAGAGCAAGAAATAGTAGCTTGTAGCTTACAGTGCAGTGCTAACCATGTCTATTCAGAAGTATGTCCCACTGAAGAAAAAATGCTACAGTGTGGAGTGCTGCTGCTCAGGATGCCGGCCAGCCATTCCTTCCTCTTTGATTCTTGATTCCATTCCCTTCTCCCCAGTTTTCCTCCCCTCTCACTCCGCAACAGACACACTACATTCTGTATTTGCTGTGCATGTCCCGTCCTCACTGAGCAGTTTTTCAGTTCCTACTCCACCTTAAAATATTTTTTTTTAATATTTAAAAATTGTACCACATTAAACCCCTGCCAAGCATTAAACCTTCAGGTTTTCCCAAGCCTGCTGATGCCTCCCTCTTATGAGTGGATGATGTTATTTGGTCATATAAAGATTCATAATTGGAGAATGAGTTCACTATTTTCATACGAGCTGAAGCATGCAGGTACTTTTGGCAGCATGTGTATTTATTCTCACGACTTGTGTTACCTTGTTTGCTTGCTTGGTACACCTGTCGTTAAACATGTTTGAAAATGTTTACCTATGGCCCTTCAAATGCTATTGGTCTCCAGCATTGCCAATGATCAGGGATTATGGGAGTTGTAGTCCAACAACATCCAGTGGGATGCAGGTTAATCTTTCTTGCCTTTGCAGGGAATAGGGCCATCTGTCATGAATGCTTTAGTTGAGATTCCTGCTTTGCAGAGGGTTGGACTAGATGACCCTCAAAGTTCCTTATAACTCTACAACTCTATGTTTATAGCACATTTGAACTAAATTTCCTGCAGTCATTTATGTTCTGGAAGGGCTTGTTTCCTGAATGCAGAAATGAAGAATATAGTGAGAAGAATCTCTTTTTAAGGCACCTATTTTAGAAGAATGCAAAAGAAGAGATGTTAGTTCACTCCTATGGCAGCACCCCACTGTTACCTCATAATTTTCTTGCCCATAGCAATCAGTTAGCCATAATAGCCTTTAGATTCAAACTAGCAAGTTACTGAGCTCTGAGTACAGTGCAATATTGCACGCCAGACTTCTCCAAACAGATCTCCAAAAGCCAATGTAGATGACTAGTCCTTAGAACAGGGTGCCGAACTGAATAGACCTTTCTCTGATCCAAGAGGCCATTCCTGTGTTCTTACTTTCTCTTAGAGCAAACAACTGTAAGTATAACACGAGAGCATGATGCAGGGAAGGAAGACAATTGCCATCCTGTGCTTTCCCCCTTGACCCATGTGCAATCTGGTTGCAACCCATGTACAACTGGAAAAGTGTTGGTTATGGTTGTCATCTTCCTTGCCACAAATTGGTACCCTTAATAATCATCACAGCAGAGGTGACAAAGGCTAATTAGGCTTTGAACAGTAGTAGCATAAGGAAGGTTCTACTGCCAAACTGCTTGATTTTTAAAGATACATAAAGCTCTGGTTGCTTCCACGACTGTTAAAATCAATGCCTTTAAAAAAGGGAGAGAGAGAAAAAAAACATTTAATTTATATTTTCTTTAGAAGATCCATTTGAAAAATAATCTAAAAATAAGCATCCAGGGTCACTTTTCTTTTTGAAAATGTTGTTATTTTATTTTGAAATGACATTGGTGGTTAGTGGAGTTCTTCATTTATCCGTGCTTCATTTATCCAGACCTCTTTTCTAATATTTGTCTTCAACATGAAATGTTAGCTATGAGCAGCTATAGGTTTGGGGTAAAGTTATGCTCCTTTTCAGATGCAACTTTTTTATATTAAAAGAAAAAACACCATAAGAATTATCCTGAGAATGCATATCATTATTTTTTCTTGTACATTTCAAAGTCTCCATGAATACTCAATTTGCATGTGTCTGCCTATGCTGCATCTTCTGTCAGCCAGTAAGAGGCATGATTGCACTAAATTGGAAGCAGCAAGCTTTAAGGTTTTGTGTTTTGTTTTGTTTTTGTCTGTGGATGGGGGTGAGCGGGTGGGGTAGCTCTCCACTCAGGCTGCTCTGAACTCTTTAGTTAACATCAGTTGAGTTTAGTTCCAGTGACAATAAAACAACTGACTTTGTAGATTTCCATTCCATTACTTCTTGCTTCCGAATGTATCGTGCTCTTCTGATAGGATTTTATAACTTATCCCAACTAATGGAGGAACAATTAAGTCTGGATTATTAGAATTACCAAATTTCCACTAGGGAGGTAGAAAAAATAGGACAGAAATCAGTACCCATGCAAGTATGCTTGTTATTACTTCTTATTTTCTTTTTCTTTTCTTTTTTGTCACTGGATCTGAATTAATAGATGCTGTTGCTGAAGACAGTTGCTGAACAGATAGTTCCAAGTATAAGTCACATGCAGCATTGCCGAATGTCTGCAGCACACAAATGCCAATGGCACTGCTACTTTCAGCAAAGCCTCTCCACCCAGCAGCAACAGAAAACATTGAGAGGATAACCCATCTTTACCATGCTCAGATCTGTGTAGTTTTAGTCTCAGTGGATCTGGAAGACGGGTAGATAAGGGTTTCTATTCTTTCAGTATAAATCGTTTGGGAAAACAGCAGTATAAACATTTGGGAAAGACCTTCTGGGGACAAAAAACAGTTTTGGAAAAGCTACTCGAAGGGCCTTTTCTTTTTTGTAAATGAAATCTCTTACAAAAAAAAATGTGCAAAAGTGAATCATGCCTACCTATGTGACTTGGAGAGAAGTGTAATTTAAATACCAAATGATGGTACTTCTTCCACAAAAACTTAAAAATTAAAACTGCTGTCAGTCGAGGGTTTTGTTTTTTGTTTTTGCAAGTGCTACAGACATTTGATGCTCTTCATTAAAGGGCTACAGAGAGCAAACGGTTGTGATCATTTTGTACCAGTTCTTTTTGTGCTTGAAAGCTGTGTGTGTGTGTGTGTGTGTGTGTGTGTGTGTGTGTGTGTGTGTGTTGGTTGGTTCACAGTGAAATTACTTGCAGCATTTTATTTCTGCAATTTATGATATACCGGTAGTTATCAGGAACCAATTTCCAGTTCTCTTAGTCCATTGCAGCGAAAACAACACAGGAGTCTCGTGGCACCTTAAATACCAACAAATTTGTAATGGCATAAGCTTTTGTGGACTCGCGTTCAGAGGAAAGAAACTGTTTGTAAAATGGATTTCAAAAGTTGTGTAGGCTGCTGCTTCATATAAAAGTATGCCAACAACTATTTAAGTGGCCAGTAATATAAACATTATGTTACTAACATGGAACAGTTTATCACATAAATATAATTGTCTTCTTAGGGAAGAGTAATGAAAGCTGAACTCATATGTTATAGATTTATTTAAAATTGTTTTTGAAGGACGTATTAATCCAAGCAAAGAAGCAATTTTTTTCACAATTGGAATACTCCACAATATTTTATTATACTGCCATTATTTAATCTGTTTGTTTCCAGTAGTAGTTTCACATATTTTTATGAACTACGACTTTTACAGAAACTCAAGATACAGTTGAGAGAGGCTGTTTGCTTTCAGCAAAAATGTCTCACAGATAGTGAAGTTCTGCTAGAGACTTTGATGTATGCAAAAGTTAAGCAAAAGTTAAAGTCATTCGTAGGTTGAAACTCAGTTTTTCATTTTGCTCTGGCATAAAAAAGCTGTCTTTTTACTCAAGTAGTTTTATTTCTTTCTTTTTAACAATGTATGGATCTTGTGTGCTGTAGCATTTATAGTATATAAACAGGTATAGGTAGTGCAGGTCAGGACCATAATTTTGGGGTAAATTAGAATAGGGTACTTTTAAGGCATCAATCTTTTATTCATCACAATCTTTTATTCATCTTCTTTTATTCATCACATGTTCCATTTAGGAAAATTTTCTTTTCTTTACTGGTCAGAAGAGGCTCTGCAGTCTATTCACATTTAGTAGTAGAACTGAAAACACGGATGCACAAATTGCTGCCAATGATAACAATATATCATAAAATGATATATTTTATGCTATGTTTCTCTGTAAATTCAGCCTGAGCACTCTAGCAAATTTAAGCAGGAACCATCCAAAATTAAACTACTTGTAAGCTTCATCATTTTCAAAGGGTGTGTGTGTGTGTGTGTGTGTTAAGCACAAACCTTGCTCTGAAATCAGTTGAGTGCTAAAGTGATTCACTTTTGTTTGGTAATTTTGCAAATACTTATTATTATAATTCTTTTAAATTACACTTCTTATCAATCTCATTTCCCATTGATCTGGAAAGCTTCGTTTTCCCTTGAATTGTATGTCCCTGTTCTAAAACTCCCCTATAGAACTGAACACCAAATGCCTAAAACTCCAGCCTATATTTAACTCTGTTGAACACAACCTTAGATTTTGAATAAAGTGCACAGGGCACACCCTAACTCTGGGGGGAAAGTGCTTGGCATTTAGAATCCGCACTTATTATTTGTTTTTCATTTAACAGAGTTCATGTACTGCTTAATCATAAAACCTCTAAGTGGTTTACATAGAATCAAATATACATTAAAATAATTAATAGGCCTGAATTAAGACAAGTTAACCAAAAGTTAAAATACCTATCAGCTTTCCATGTTGACATCTATATAGACACAAATGTTAAAGTACAGTAATAGTTTGTTGTTTTCAGCTTTTTAAATGTCTGACCTATTTTTAACGTGAAAACCTTTGAAAATAATTACATTTTCTGCAATTAAGCACGATTCCATTTTGAAAATTGCCCCTGACAAACTAATATATCATTGCAACACTATCCCACAAATAACAAAATTGCATATGTTCTTTTACTTTCATATTTCAAAGGACTGTAGGTGAAATTCTGCAGCCCTGTACAGGTGAAATTCTTTAAAATCAATGGGACTTTTTGCAACAGAATCAAATGAGGCAAGCAAATACAGTTAAATCTCATTGTATTCAATGGGGGAAATAAAAATATGCCCAACTCTCCCACATTGAAGTAAATGAAATATTCTAGTTTTGACTGCATATCACATGTTTATAACCAGGTTTGCCCATTATGAAAATTACTTATCACTTGGTGAAACATACATGTTTTGGCTTCTCCTTATCCATTAAACTACTGTTTGGTGGTCATTAAACACAGATACCTCCTCCACATTGCATAGTCACAGCCACATTCCTGTTTGTAAGCTTTAGCTCTTTGTGAAGTTGAAGTGGGAGGTTTATTAGCCTAATATAGGCCCAGGGCTTTTTTTCAGCCAGAAAACTCAATTCCGGCACCTCTCAGGTGGGCACCATTGCCATTCCAAGAGAATGAGGGAGATCTTCATGGTTAGTTCCGGCACCTCTTTTTCTAGAAAAATAGCACTGCACCAATTCTTTAACTGCACTATAAACTCAGTTTGACCACTCATACATCTGTAGTGGCTTGCACAAGTGTTTGTGGCATACTGTCTGCCTGTACATTGTATCACAATGCCATATTGCTGTGCTGTTATTTAATATTGCAGTTAAGTATAAGAAAACATTACACTAACATGCTTCCAGCAGCATACACATTTTTTTAAGCTGGTTGATAGAATTTTGTGACTCTGTCAGTGGCTTTCCCTCTGCTTACTTTGGCATCTATTTATCTATCTATAACTCAATTCCCTTTCAATCTCTTATCTATCTGAATTCTTGGCATTGGCTGGTGCCTGCAGGAATTAGCGGTAACCATTGATATTATAATTTCCCAATTTTCTATTCCCAGAAGGCCAATGCATATTCACAGCTGCAAATGTTACACAGTGAGCAAGTTATATCATTATTATTTTTATTTTTTTGCTAAAAGGGTGCCATTGTAACACCAATTTTCTCCCAAGTATATTTCTTGTCATGAGTTCCATAGAGATCCAAATTATACTGTTCCTTCTGATTCAAGATAAATTTGGAACCAAGTTTTTAGAGAGAAGACAGTATGATCTATTGGTTTATTTTGACTTCAAATGATTATTTCATCTTTTCAAAGTGTTTCCTATAACTTTTAGAAGCAATAATTTAGGGCGAGCATATTTCAATATCTGACCAGATACAGCAGAGGAAAAATTATGTTGCATGTGTTACTCTTAGTCAATAAAACACACATATTTGTTACTGTGGGGAATATAAGTTCATAAATGACAGGATTTTTATTTTAAAGAAGTGCCTAGTTCTTTAAAAATCAAAACTCGGCGTATTATTTTCTGTCAGTGGTTGGTCTACAAGTCAGCACTGTTAATATAATAATAGAAAAGGACAATGAAGAAATGTGGTTCATGCATGGTGTAAGTATTCCTTTGGTCCCTTCTCACATTACCTTATCGTTGCAAGATTAGGTAGACACCAGAGCACACAGTGTGACTTCTGCTGACACCAGTGTGGTCTCAGTTTCCCTGAGGGATGATGTTGATTTAGGGGAGGAACCATAGCACAAGCTATTCCCACACAGCCTGCCATTTCTGCCATCCCCTTTACAGCAGGGATGGGGAAACTGGTCGTCTAGGTGCTGTTCAGCCACAGCCCCCACCATCCCTGATCACTGGCCATGCAAACTGGACCTGGTGGGGGTTTGAGTCCAGCAGTGTTTGGAGGGTCACGGCTTCCCCACCCCCACTTTGCACTGCAAGAAGAAGCCATGGTGCAGCAGTTTCCAAGCTGAGAAAATAACAGAAGAAAGATCCATTAGGGGAAATAATGGGCTCATCGTAATTTCTTCTTAGCAACTTTAACTAAGTGGAATAAGCTCCATTGCCCTGGTCTCATCAAACAAGTCTACGAGTGTCTCATTAAAGTTCCTTTGCTGCACTCTGTTCCCTCTAATGCCAGCAGGAGTTGCAAGTGTACAGTGGGTTGGCAACTGACAGAAGCAAACCACTTCTTGTGTGAGGTGATAGATAGTTTTACCTTGAAATGTTGTTTCAACAAATGAATGTTGTTAGTCTCTTAACAAAAAGAAAAGGGAGGGGCAAAACAATTGCAATAAAACCCAGAATTCATTAACTACTTCTTTTTTAAAAAAAACAACAACACCAAACCTATACATATCAGATGCACAAAACACAGAAAACAGTGCACTTTAGGATTTTCCCTAGACAACAATTGTGCCTCCTGGTCACATTGTGTAGCCTGTATTGTGATAGTAATATGAGCCTGCAATTCAACATTCTTATGCTTTCCTATGTGACTGTGCCAAAAAGCTTAAGTGTTCATACCACAATTAATACCACAATCTGAAATCATGGCCAGCCCTTTCACACTGGTCCAAATGTATAACTCCTGGCTATAATCACTGAAAAGTTGGGATGTTGTTCATAGCAGACAGAACTGCCGCTTAAAAAAAGAAAGAAAGAAAATAGCCTGTGCTGCTATTATTGTGAGATCTTGCTAGCACTCTCATTGTTACTTCTTTCTTTGGTAATTGATATTTATTTTTCCCTCACGGTTTTATGTGTTCTTCACTAATTATTGTATCACATAAACCTGAGCTATTCAACCAACAGAGACGTTAACAGCATTTTCTCTTTTCCTTCCTTTCTCCCCGACACATCGTTCCTTTCTTTATCTCTTTCTTTCTGAGCAGCAACATTGGCACCCATTGCAGGGACTGAGTACAGTCATGCATTGTAAGCAAATTGAAGCCAATGCTTTTTTTGATGTAGCCATATGAAAGAACGTCATGTGAAAAATATTTCTCTTGTTGAGGTATACTAATAAACATACAGTAGTATATTTTTAGTCCATCCTTCATCACATGGAGGGTTATAACATGATTAAAACAAAAACAATCCATCCCATTAAGAACAGATAAAAAGAACACTAAAATGCACCATAGAACAGTTATGGAGCCTCCAGTGGCATCCAGTTCTGTCTGGGGCTCGCATCCAATAAATGCCCAATCAAGTTGGTCTTGGCCTGATGCTATAACACCAAAGCATCAGCACCAGGTGAACTGCCTTTACAAGGAACACAACCCATGTTGGGTGCTGTGATGACAGTCCAAAATAAAGCATCATTGCTATGTAGGCATTTATTAAAATTTCTAATTAATAAGTGGTTCCGCCATCCTACTGCAGTTCAGTTGAATTCTTTAACTTTTGCCATACTTTGAGTACAGGAGGTGTGTTTGTTAGAGTAATGGGTTCCTGAAAAGGCCAGAATACACATAATTCAGCAGTGCCATCTTGGACAGTCTTATTTCTGTATTCAAGGCATCCTTAGTTTTTCTGTCATTACTAATGGTGCCATAATATGTTTACAGATGTGTGAGAGACTCCTCCTAGGTATTCATTTGCCTAGACCTCGGGAATATAGTAAACACAGCAAAGCACAGTGTCAGTTTTATAATGGTGAGCGTGTGCCAGAAGTATTGAGCTGCAACCACTAAATATTTGCTTTAAAATAATTTTAACCATCTGGGCTCTTTGTTTCCCTTTTTCTTAAGGGAAAAGGGAGGGGGAGACATGAGTAACTCTGCAAGAACTGATTTGTACATGCAAAGTGAATCTAACAAATAAATAACAAAGCAACAATTTGATAAATGGTTAGTAGGAGCTGGAACTGAACAAAAAGACACCAAAATATATGGCTGAAGAAGTTGAAATTGGGTTGGCTAACATTCCTCCTGACTATAATACAGCAAAATGTTTTCATTTAGGAACTGGGATTACGTCCCTCAAGTTTGGAGCTGTGATCGTATTTCTTAAGCTGTATCATTATGATAGAAATGAACATGGTAGAAAAATGTGTGGAATAGCCCTTTCCATATGGGTCAATTTAATTCAAGCCCAGGTTCTCACGATTCACCATCTACATGTGCCAAACTTGGCTGCAGTGGCTTAAGGTATTATGAGTTATGTGGACTCTGAAGAACATTCTTCACATTCTTCCACTTCAATTTCTCTTTTGCCTGGATGGAGCCCCAGACCCATCCAAAAGGTGCCTTTTCATTGTGTACAGCACAAAACCAAGAGTTTAACTACTTTCCTGAGACACCACTCTAGGGAATATGGCATGCCAGCTATCTGTTCTGAACAGTCTGCTATGGTCCCTTTTAACTTGTGCAAATCAGCAGCACAAGCTATAACAATCTTCCATGTTTGGGCTGTGGGAATCAGAAATACTGTGCTTCTCACTGCTGCCATTTCAGTGGTGTAGACAAGACAGTAAGACACTACAGCACTCTGTGAGTTAAATAAAGACTTAGAGAAATGCCATACATTTGAAATCATGGCACCCTTTTGCAACCTCACTCTGTTAATCACTAATGCTATTGTCTTATTCATTAGTTGAAACCTCCCAATGTTTTCCATACCAATAACTCAAGAAGCTGCCAGCCACCAATAAACCTTGAGGGAAACCTCCCAATACATGTAACCACTTCAACTGTTCTTCTTCTTCTCCCAAATGTTACTGCTATTGTAATCTAAAGCTAAGTAGAAAGGACAGAACTAGCAGTGGTTTTGATGGCATCACAAAATTGGGGTGACCTCTTAGACATTAGTTCTGTTAATCATAGAGTCGTAGAATTGGAAGGGATCCTGAGGGTCATCTAGTCCAAGCCAGTTCTCCAATCTGTTAAGGTCAGATTGAATCCCAATTTTGTTTTCAGTGGCATTGGTTTCCCCTCCCAGTTTGGTGTCATCTGCAAATTTGATTGGCATCCCCTCAATACGTCCATCCAAGTCATTAATGAAGATGTTTAACAACAACAGGCCCAGGACAGAACCCCGTGGCACCAGACCTGTAGTTTTTTTCTAGAATGACAAGGAGCCATTAGTAAGCACTCTTTGGGTTTGATCACCTAGCTATATATCTACCTAACAGTTATATTACCCAGTCTACTGTCATGGGGGAGTTTGTCAAGCGCCAAACTGAAATCAAGATACACTGCATCCACAGCATTTCCCTCATCCACCAAGCTTATAACTCTATCTAAAAAAGTAACTGAGATTCATATGGCATGACTTGTTTTTGAGAAACCCATGCTGGGTCTTAGTAATCACAGCATCCTTTTCTAAGTGCTCACATACCAGCTGTTTAATTTTCTAGTATTGATGTCAAGTTCACTAGTCAGTAGTTACCTGGGTCTTCTCCCCTCCCTCCTTTTGAATTTGGGGACAACATTTGCCCACCTCCTGTCCACAGGGACCTCAGTTGTTCTCCAAGAATTCTCAAAGATTATAGAAAGAGGCTCAGAGACTACATCCATAAACTTCTTTATTCCCTTTGAGTGCAGCTAATCAGGCCCTGTAGATTTGAATTCATTAAAAGTAGCTAGGTGCACCTTTACCACCTCTTTTCCTATACAGTCTATTGAGCTGCAGCTGCCTCCTTACATCATTTATTATGTTATTGCCAGGTTGGGCACTGCTTTCCTTTTGGGTGAAGACAGCTGCAAAGTAAGTGAGGAGCAGTTCAGCTTTCTCTTTGTCACCCAATAGCATTTCTCCATCCTCCTCATGCCAGGGACTTACAACTTGCTTGTTCCTTCCCTTGCTTCAGACATAGCCGGGGGGGGGGGATATTTTAACCTCTGTGGCAAGCTTGAGTTCATTCTGAGCTTTTGATTGTCTGATCTCCCTGCAGCTGTTGGCTACTTGTATAAACTCTTCCTTCATGATTTATATTTTATTCCATTTATTATCCATTCCTTTCTTACATCTCAGTTCATCTGTAAACTTCTTATGCAGCTACACCTGTTTCTTTAGGTACCCTCCACTTTTCTTTCTTGTTGGAATTGTCTGCCTTGTGCCTTCAATATTTCACCTTTAAGAAACTCCCATCCATCTTGGACTACCTTCTCTGAGTATTTCTGACCACACGACTTCACCCTATAGTTCCTTAAGCTTTTTGAAATCGGCCTTCTTAAAGTCTAGGGTGCACGTCTGGCTACACTCAGCTTTCCGTTGCCTGTGTATCATGAAACCTAGGAGGACACGATTATTTCCTCCCGAGTTTGAGTATTTCCACTTTGTTGATCAGTTCTTCCCTGTTGGTGAGGACCAGGTCCAAGACAGATGACCTCAATCATGTTTGGAGAAAGGCCATAGCTCAGTGGTAGAGTACTGTACTAGATTTCCATGCAGACGGTCTCAGGTTCAATCCCTGGCATCTACAATTAGGGTGAGGAAAGACTCCTGCCTGAAATCCTGTTAGTGTAGTCCAGAGATGAAAAACTTTTTTGGGAGGGATAAGGGCCATATTACTCTTGGAAAATTGTCAGGAGCTGTATTGTAATGGGTGGGACTGGACCCGGCGTAAACACGGCAGACCTACACACACACAAATGTATTTTCAGTGGCAGCAGAGACATATATTTAAATATTAGTAATTCCACTCAAGTTTCATGTACTGTTTTCTCCAGATAAATTTACTTTCTTTGAAATATGGCTAAGCTTCCCATGTCTGAGAGGCTGGATAACTGAGAGCTAGGAGAACTTAGGGAGCTGCTGTCCAGGGCTCAAGAACATACAAAGAGACCTACAACTCAAAATGTTGGCAGTGATGTCAGAAGGATGGAGGGAGAAGAGGAAAACATAGGCCCATGATTATTTGGGATGCCACACTTTTCCTTTCTACCACCATGCGAGCACTGGGAAAATGTAGCAATTGGTCCTACATCTTCCCAAAGATGGTAAGCTTCATAGATGTATTTATTTATCTTACAATTCTTCTGTTCACCTCCCTCCCTGCAGCCTCTCAACAACCAGAAACAGTTTCCTGTATTAGAGGAATATGGAATCTATTGAACAGAAGAGAAAAAATAGTTTTCATCTACCAAATAGGCCAGTTCATAATTTATCATGCTATACCCAACTTGCCAATCATTGCAACTTTGCAAAATAAAACAGAACATCAAGATCTCTCTTATCTTGAGATATTTTAAGATGTCTTCACATGCTATAACTGCCTATTTCAAATTATCAAAGTATTCTGAACACATACAAGTTCTGAGCTTGAGAATGAAGGTTTTTAAAAGCTGACTTTTTATTTTATTTTAGTAATTGTCAGTTGCCTAGGCTTCAAGGCTTATCATTTCAGTGCATGCATTTTTAAAGAATACTTCACATTGATTGGATTTCTTATTGTGAATTAAGCTAATTTTCAATATTATTTGTGAGTGGGTGCAGTATCCATTATTCATAAATACATTCATTCTGGCTTGTCAAAGCATGTGGATATACATTTTATAGTTATTCTTCTAAATAAATTTCTTACTCGCTTTATTTTTTTACCATATTCAAGGATGCCAAAGTTTGAGCATTGTTGCATGCAGATTAGATACTGTGCATAGATAGGAGGGAAAGTCATCTATTACAAAAACAGATAACACTATATAGACTATATTTGTTTTAGTAGCTCTTGTAGAGAGTGTTCATCTAGTTATATACTGCAGTACCGATACATCCAATTTATTGTATATTATGAACAATTTAGCTTCCTTTCATTTAAAATATTCAGGGTTTATACCAAGAGTAAAATGTGTAGACACAAGGTAAAATGTGTGTGCGTGTGTGTGTGTGTGTGTGTGTGTGTGTGTGTGTGTATATATATATATATATATATATATATATATATATATATATACATACATACACACACACACACACACATACACACACACACACACACAAACACTCACATACACACACACTGTCTTTTTTTTTTTAGGAAAAGGGGGGCTCTAAAGTTTTCATTATCCATTCTGTCAGGTAGCAAATATCTTCTCAATGTAACTCCAGACATTAAATCTGTCAAGAGGCATGCAGTAAAATAAATGTCTGGGATACCTTCATAAACAAAAATCTTATTTCCATAATTCATACAGCTGGCTGGCATTTATTGGCACGTCAGGTGCAATGGGGACATTTCAGGAACATTAACATGTACAGCATCATTTGTCAACAAAGCAACAATGTAAGCAAATCGTTCAGAACTCATACAGATTTACAGCTTTCTCTGCCAGCTGCTAATTACGGTGTGCTCTGCCTATTTGGTATGGGCTTTTTTTATTGGAAAATGACAAAGGGGTTATAGTATCTCAGTTTTGAATATAGATGTGGCTTTTTAGTAATAATGTAAGTGGTAATATGACCATACAGCTTTGGAGTTTTGATCTAGTTTCACTAGTCTTTAATTGATCCATTTTGATTGATGAAGGAGGCATAGAAATTCGCAGTGGCATTTAGTTACTGATGTATGTAGCCTCAGCAAACAAAGAAATAATAACATATCAGAAAGAACTCTCCTGTGTGTGTATGTGTGCAAAAATCATTCCATGACATGTAATAGTCTTTTCTCAGAGTAAATATGATCTGCTGATTGAACAATGTTTACGATAGCTTATAAATTACCAATTGACAAATGGATTGGAACGCTGGTGCAGCCACTTAAATAAATTATGAATATAAAAACGGCTGCAATTTGAAAACAATACCAAATGATAAGGCACAGAGACAACTGATAGTATCACATAGAATGAATTTTGGTAACTATTCTTCTTTGTCTGACATTCTTTAATATTATCATTTAATAAAGAACATGCATAATGAAACAAAGTACTGATATAAAGCAACCTTTTTCGGGAATTACCAAAATCCTTGTTGACTGGTGCTTTGAGAGCATCAACTAGTAACTAATGTATAGGTTTAAAAAAACTATTACAATTCAACCAAATATCACCATTAGTATTAAGTGCTATTACTTAAATAAAAATCTAAAGGCGGGAATATTTAGACAATTTTATGCTATCATTCCAGTGTTCGGATAATAGATGTAATCAAAGTTAACATCTTGACCATCTAATTTATAAAAAGAAGGGAACTGTTTGATGGATCAATTTCTTGCCAATTTTCATATTTCTTTATTTTTTTGCAAAGTAATTTTAGATATGAGAACACAGGGTGACATGTGTCAATCTTGTTAAAATCATGAAGGGGCATTTTTTATAGGTTTCCAAAATGTTACCAGAAAATGTGAGATTGCCTCTGAAATGTGGTTATAAAGGAAAATGGTGTCCAAGAACAGACGGTATCTTCATAATAATAATAATAATTTATTATTTTTACCCCGCCCATCTGGCCGAGTTTCCCCAGCCACTCTGGGCGGCTTACAGTCAAATGTTAAAACAATACAGCATTAAATATTAAAAACTTCCCTAAAGATGTCTTTTAAAAATAGGATAGCTGCTTATTTCCTTGACATCTGCTGGGAGGGTGTTCCACAGGGCGGGCGCCACTACCTAGAAGGCCCTCTGCCTGGTTCTCTGTAACCTCACTTCTCGCAGTGAGGGAACCGCCAGAAGGCCCTCGACGCTGGATCTCAGTGTCCGGGCTGAACGATGGGGGTGTGCCTGAACACAGAAAGCTTTAAACTCTTCCCCAACTCTTCTTCAGAGCTTTGTTCATTAATTGCAGGTGTCTGAAGAGGGTTCCAACTCCCAGATAAGACTCCTTATGATAAGACAGGGCTCCTCACTGCAGGAAGGTTTCTAATTGCATTCAGCTGAACCCTAAATGCTCAGAGGTCTGAAGAGGAGCCCACATGGCAAGGGGCACTGGAGGTGGAGCTTATATACATGCCCCTACCACACTTCATTGTTTAACCTTTCATGTCTTCAGGTAAACACCTGGACATGCCTTTAATATATGGGTGTACACATGTAGAATTGTGCTGCTGTGTAAATTCAAGAGGCTCATCTGTCTCGAGAGCCAATGAGTGTGCCTCCAGTGGTGAAGGCAAGCCACTGTGTTAGCAGGAGTGAAGTGACCTCCCTGGGGTACAAGCTTGAGCAGTGTGTATGGAGGTCCTGGGCTGCCCAGAAGACAACCTCCCCCCACCCTCAGCCTCATTGATGTGGTCCAAAGGAAAGCAGAGCAATACATTTGGCACCAGCTTGTGTATACTCTTTGTACACTTCATATTAATACTTTTCAAAATAAATGTTGCTTTGCAGCACCATGCTACACATGTCTAATCAAATGTAATCCAACTGAATTCACTGGGGCTTATTCCCAGGAAACTAGATATATATTGCACCCTTAGTAAACTAACCTTCCTTGAAGTTAAGGAAGGTAGGTTCCAATATCAAGTAGATTTACCAGAAAATCATTAGCATTCTAGTACTGACAGATTAAACACTTATAACTAAACCAGTGGTATGATCAGTGGCTGTAGTTATCAAATATTTCTGAAGGAGACAGTGCAATAAAAGTTAGGATTTTTTTTAAAAAAAAAAAAAAAGTTTATTGCACAATCAAGTGAATAAGGCTTTCCTTTGCTGCATTATCTCCAGTACACCAATAAATCCAGTCTTATTTCAGAACATAGTATGAAAGGGCAGGTGTTACATATTTGAAATGCTGGTATTAATTTTCACTTCCTGTTTCTGATTCTCTTTCAGCACAGTGTGCTGAGGTTCTCCTTGGGCTTTTACCTCCTCCATAATAAATTGAAATATTAGCAAACTGGGAAATAAGGTGCATTGAGAACTTGGTTATAGTGTGGCATACAAAAATAGAAAATAAACAAAGTATGTCTGACCAGTGGAAATGAAGTATTGGAAAACACTTGTTTCAGTAGCAGCCAGCAGGAAGCCAGTCCTGCTCTCCCAATGGCATTCCTACAGAGCACCAGCATCATCGACGCCTCCCTCCCAGTAGGCAGGAACAACTCTGCTGCTGGGAGATCATTCTGCTGCCCCTGCCTTCCAGCCAGTACCAACTAGTTTATAAACCAAGTGTGGATGCCCTACAATCTTCTCTTCTATTGTGCCATAAAATATTGCAGAAATATCTTTATATTTGATAACAAGTTTTGGCTTGAATGTAAGTACTGATCTTGTTATAAGATCTTGTACATAAACCATATCCACCTTTTTAAACGTTGTTCCCGTCGTTATAAGATGCTTTGAATTCCAATGCATTCTGGCTAGATAAGTCACAAATGAAAAGTATAAAATTTGTGAAAATAACTGAGTACATGGATAGGGATTTGTACTATACACAAATTTATGTGTTCAGTTCTGTAGCCCTAAAGTGGGGTGTGTGATGAAATCCAAAGGCAGCTGACCACCATATCTGGGCTTTAGGTGGCAGGGCAAAATAATGATAATTTATTCCTCCCTTTGTTTCTGTGTTTTAACCCCACCCCCCTTTCCCCATCCCATTTGGGGAGATGGGAGGAAAGAGGCAGTGGGGGCTTTGGCAGTGAAAATCTGACATTGAATATTCCACTCCAGAGTTAGGAGCTCCATTTCCGACACTGGAGAGGAATATCAAATCTGTCCTATGGCTCCTGGACTCCCTACCAGGGACCATAAGATTGCAGTAAGATAATTTTCATGACTAAAAGGTTTCTCAGATAAAACTTTCATGATAGGATAGTCATGACTATCCTATTTTATAGGATATTTTATAGGATAGTCACCTAATGCCATAATTAGGTCATGTGACTGACCCATCCGACTTCTCAAAGTTGGTCCATGGGGGAGGTAAGGATCTGACCCACTAGCCAGATCCATTTCCCTACTCCTGATGTATACTATCATTCAGCTGAATATTTATCATGTAGTTCTGAATTCCCTTAGTATTCTGCAACTCCCAGGTGTTTTTTAAGGCTAGAAAATGGTTGAAGAGTTCAGAATTTGCCCAACACATGGATTATACCACACAGTAAAATAAATAATATTATACATTGCACTGTCAATACAATATATATGGAGTTTTCAGCAACAACTCTCACATTGGAGCTAATTCAGTGTAGAACAAAATCAGTAGCATTATATTTCTATTTTATACACACTTCACAAAATTTTAAACTTTGTTTAATTTCTATAAGCTTATTTTCTTTATTTGTTCATTGTTCTTAGGCTTTATTTGATCTACACGATTGCCTTCCAAACCCCATTTATATTCCCTTGCCTAATAATAACGGTCATTATCTGATATCCATATTTAATTTTATTATGTCACCATGACTGCTAGAAAAGGATGTTCTTTTCAAACATTTTAATGCATTTATTATTTCACTGATCATCAGTTAAAACCAATTTTCCCCTTTATTGGATCTGAATTATAAATCAACTAGTCATTGTATGGGATACTGTATATGAACATACAGTATATCATTATGATGTATCCTATAATAATGTATCTTAGGCTTGAAAACTGAAGATAGTAGTTTAAATTGCTGAGATAGAGAAAAATGGGGAACATCTGTTAATCTCAGATAGAGAAGAGTTTCATTGAAGTTTGTCATGTGTGTTTGAAAGTATGAATGTACTAGACCATTTCCTGTTCTTTTTTACTCATATTCAACAAGCCTGGTGTGTTTGATTTCCTAATACAGCTTTCCACCTTGACTTGGAATCTAGGGTTGTGTCTGGATTCAGATTGGGAATGAAGTTCATCCTCAGCCTCCCCTTCCCACTGATGGCAGGGGAAGTTAATTACAGGTTTTGCTTGTGAGCTTCCCATAGACATCTGGTTGGCCACTGTGAGAACCGGAGATGTGAACAGATGGGCCCTCTTATGTTCTTATGACTGAACATGCCATCTTTTCCATTATTGCAAGGTCCCAGTATTCCTTTTCTAACCATACCAATATATCAAGTATACTTAGATATTTTCACAATTTATATATACATATTCTCAGCACCACTGCACCACACAATATCAAATTATAGTGTTTCTTCTTCAGCGACCTTTGGATATTCTGTTGCAAAATCACCTCAGCTTTGAAGGGTAATTTAGATGTTGTCATATTCTGTGCAAACATCAAGACAACACCCAAGGTCTTAGTTTAAACAGGTTATTTGCATATACAGTACATATATGTGTACCTTTCATGTCACAAATCTCCTAACTAGATCCATTGGCTGGCTATATGTTTCAACATGCATACATACATCATTAAAACCATGGCCAAGGTGGCTTACAAAAAAAAAATGTCATAATTATAAACATAGCAAAACAAGTCATAAACAATAAAGCACATCAAAAAGAGCACAACCAAACTGAGCAATGTCCACATAAATCATAATAAGATCTAAAAATAAAGATACAAGAAATTAAAAACTTCCCTAAACAGGGCTGCCTTCAGATGTCTTCTAAAAGTCAAATAGTTGTTTATTTCCTTGACATATGATGGGAGGCTGTTCCACAGAGCAAATGCCACCACCAAGAAGGCCCTCTGCCTGGTTCCCTGTAACTTTGCTCCTCGTAGGGAGGGAACCTCCAGAAGGCCCTCGGAGCTGGACCTCATTGTCCAGGCAGAACGATGGGAGTGGAGATGCTCCTTCAGGTATAATAGCAGCAACAATAGAAGAACCAAACAAAACCCTAAACAGTACCCCAACCCAAGAGTCTATTCAGCATGATTTTTATGATTCTAAGCAGCCACAGCTTTTGTATCTGGAGTCAGTCAGAGCCAGGTCAGAAGGGAAAAGGGCTGTAAGGAAGGGAGCAGGTCTTTCAAGACTCACACCCTAAATGGACAAAGTCATATTAAGCTTCTTTCTTCTAAGGTTACACATGATAGGAAAATGGATCTGTGCATTGATACAGAACAGTCCTGGCCAAGTAAACACCCTAACTCCTTTTAACTCCTCCTCCCTTTGTTTAAGAACTGTTCTCTTTTGACTTAATTCTCCATACGATTTGAAATTCTTCATTTTTGTGCATGTGGCCCCTGAAAGGTTGCTCATGGGAGAATCCACTCTGTGCTTTAAAGAGCTTTCGGTCTCTTCCAAAATATTGAACAATCATCCTGATTTGTTTTCACAAAATTTGTGTGGCACTGATATGTCAGGGCCATCAAATTGTTGTTATCCTGCACTTAACACTGTTGTTTTCTGTTGCCTTTCTTATTGCATAAATGTCTGGGTTCTGTTTCAGTTTTAAAGCAGATTTGTCTTGCAATTCCACTAGTTAGCCGTTGCTATTTATATCCATGTACCCTCTTTCTTTGCAGTGGATTCTAAAGGTGCACATCCTGACATCTGTGGCAATGTTGTTTGGGGGTGTTGCACAAAAGTGTTGCAATGTGGAAGCCATGGGTAATACTTTGTTGACTAAAACAGTTTTTATTTAAGCTGTATCTGGTTTCTTTCCTTCTGTCCTCTGTTTCTAGCCATTTCCCAAATGTTGTTTATTTGTGTTTTTTCTGTGTTTCTTTAAACAACCTACTTGAAAAGCTGAAGGCAATTTTTCATTTAGGATTCCTAATTAGAAGCCATGCATCCCTCATCTACCTTATTCTGACTGAAAAATTCATCTTCATGGGCTTATCTACAAACTTCAATTCCCTTGGTATGCAAAGAGATAAACACCTAGAGCTTATTCCAGTGTCATCTGGCGATATACATATAAGCAATTGGTAGAGAAATATACAGTCAGCTATGTTGCTTACAACTCCTTGAAAAGAGGCATGGTCTCATACTATGTTTTATTGGTCTTCAGCCTGCAGGGTACTATTGCTTGTAGTCTTTGAAAGTGTAGCAAGCTGAACCCACAGTTCTTGGAGGTGTCAGTTGTACCAGAACTTATTCATATCCTCTCTCCATTAGGGGGTCGAGAATTAAATGCCAAAAGCTGTTGCTAAGTGTGCTTCCCTTGTCACTTCTCAGGTCTGCAGTGCGAATTCTGACATTCAGCACTACATAAGGAAATGTCAGTTTTGAAGGCTCACTTGATTTACCTCAGAGAGCCAATGGAAAACACACACACACACACACACACACACACACACACACCAGAATATCGCTTATTGATTTGGTCTAGTCTTTTGCTGTAGTCAATTGAGTATAAATGGATGCAAACAAAATGAATCAGCTATGGGCTGGCAGTAGGCCTCAGTGAGTCATGTGAAGTAGATTTCTGATATCCTTTATCTTCATGCACAGCAGTGAAACAAGAGCGCTACTGTCTTCTACTGGTGCAGGCAGTTACCTCAGGCTATACTGGAAAGGCTTTCTCTCCCTCCCTCCAACCCCTTATTTTTAGACCTGAATCATTCTGTGCCACTAAATGAAATGTATTCTTTAGAATACAGACACCACTTTGTTGTAGTCCTCATGAGAAGGCAACACTGTAACCTGTTTGGATACAGCTGGAGACCACCTGTAGAGAAAGTCAAATTAGGGAAGAGACCCCACTGTTCTCTGCATTAATGCTTTTTGTATTGTTGTTTGACTTTTCCTCCCTTTCTATGTATCTTTCTCAACTAGGGACGGATGGAGCATATTTTAAGCCCTTCTGTCCCTTTAAGGCATCTTCTGATTGAAAGAACTCGAGGATTTGAAAGACCGTAAAAACTCCCCAGATGCAAAAAAGAAAAGGGAAAGAAGGGGAACCTGTTTAAATGAATTTTCATTGTTGTTTTCTTTTGGACTTTGCCTCTTTGAGTAAACTTTCATATTCAGCTCTTAAAGGGCACACTTATATCTCTTTAAAGGAAATTGCCAAGGTTTATACGGGGGCGGGGGGAATGCTTTTCAAGAATTACAGCAAATCTTATTATAGCTATTCTATCAGTCTCATATTGAAAACCTCCAGGGGGAAAAACAGAGAACTGTGCACAATAATAAAACATAAATAGGAATGTAACAAGTATTCATATATTAGCATGATGGATGGATATACATGCTTGGGGAGGGGGGTATTTACCAGCTCTGCCTTTACATAGCAGTCTTAATAATCTTATTCATTTTTGCAACACTGTAAGTCATTATTATATCAATTTTACAGATAGGGAACTAATGTGGAAAAAGTCACATGCCCAAGGCCACTTGCCGGTAGTTCAATATACTTTCTAGAGGACCACATCAGTTCTCATGTTAGACTGAGTGGGGAATCTGTTCTTTATTCCTTGACTGCATTCAAGCAATTCAGCCAGCATTCTGGGACTACAATATATTAAACATATCAGAATATTATGATGAATAGTAATACACAGAGTCAGAGAGCCATGTCATCCCTACCTTGAGGTTGGTTAGGAACCCTTAGGGACTCCCCCCCCCCCCCGAGCTGCTTCACTGGTGATGGACACCCACAGGATTGGAGGTCCAGTGATATGTGGATGGTAAACTGCATGTCTGTGCATGTGGGACATGTCAGGGCAGGCATGGCTACAGCCAATTCCATAATTTTCACGACATGTCCTTTGGAATAGGACTAAACTAGGGTTAATGTTAACAGTTCCACTCCCATTGCCAATGGCCCCCATTGCAGTGAGACCAGATAAAGAATAGGTGCCCGCCTACCCTTGGCACTGGCTACAATGAACTGACTGAACAATGGATGTGGTGGCTGTTCCCTACCCCCCCCCCAACAACACTGCATGTGATCCATAGGGTTGCTCTGTCCAGCTGCAATTTATTTATTTTTTCCTTTCCCCCTTTTTTTGAAGAATATTCATTTGAAAATATAACAAAAAAAGAAAAAGATAAAACATCACCAGCTGTCACTAACTATAACATTTTCCCATCATTCCCAATTTAAATGTATAAGCATTCCTAAGTCAAATGAAATAGTCAAATGAAATTTGATGAAATGTAATTGACAGTTATAAGCCATGCCTTCAGATGTAAAAAGAGCAGCGATATCTTTAGATGGCTGATTAGTAGATGGTGGATGTTTGTCCTTCCAGTCCAATAGTATTAGCCTTAGCATTTACGGGCTCATAGAATCCTCTTTAGATGTCCATCACAGGGAAATAATTTAAGCATGTGCAAGCATTCTTAAATGTCAAGGATTTATCCAAGACAATGTTAAAACAAACAATAATTTCTGACCAAATAGAAGACACCACAGGACGTCCCCATATCATATACCTCAAAGAGATGTTTTCAGCATTGGTGATGTACCAACATCTATCTGAACTAGCCAGTTTCTTCCTATAAAGCTGTTGTGGAGTCCAAAACCCCCAAAATATCAACCTTTGTTGAATCATTCTCATTTTTCTACAGCAACTTTCCATTGCTTGAGCTGAATGGAACACTCTAACTCTCTATTCCATTCATCTCTAAGATTTTGAATGTCCAATTCACAATATTCTAATAAACATTTATAGTTTATTAGTCATTAAAAGGTGCTGTACTTGGAGATGTCATTCAGCGGTGCCAGGTATCTAGACTACAGCCACACTAATGTAATTCATTTACATCCAGTCATTACAAAAATGAAAATGGCAAACTGATGTAACATATCTATCAATTAATTCATATAACTTGTAAACACGCAATTCTCATCAAAAGGTATAGTGATGTGAGAGAGTCGGACCTTCCTGGAGATGGTGCTGAAATTATGGAACTTCCTTTTCACTTTGGCTTTCGGGTGAGGGCTATAGGCTGGATGCAACTGTTTAAAAATGCTACTGAACTCTTTTGATGGTTGAATTGTTTTAACTAATGCTCTGTGTTTAACATGTTGATCTTATGCTATTTTGTGCACTGCCATGAGATCCTTTGGGATAAAAGGTTGTCTATGAAGCCCAGCCAGATGGGTGGGGTATAAATAATAAATAAATAAATAATAAACAAATAATAAATAAATTATTATAACAAATAAATAAATAAATAAATATTTAGAAATGCAGAGATAATTTCCATGGCAATTCTAGAGTCCACTGCATGTTTCTACAGAAGAAATCTCAGATCTGGTGAATAATGTGTTTGGATGGGATTTGGCAGCACCTCTATTGTTTTATGCTGTTTGCTATTACTGAAATTACCCAATAAGTGGTCCTTAGGTTAAAACATTAACTGACACAGAATGCAATGACTGCTAATGTGGAAGGTTGCGTGCCTTCTCTCTTCAAAGTTTCTCCATAATGTTTCACTAATTGAACTTAGATTGAAGTTGGCTGTGTACACTTGAGTTAATTGAGTTTATTTCCGAGCTCAGGTGTGGTGTATAGACCAAAAATTCTGCTAGACTTCTCCCACTTACAGATATACACATTTTTGGTACAATAGAAATAAGGTGTGGAGAAGAAACATTCTTTATAAGGAGCCTGTAGCAGCAACTATGGCTCCCAATAATCCTTCTGCTACTGTTGTATTTTTTCTGCAAACACTCTGCCGGTACTACTTGCTATATTTTCTATTACTTCTATAGGAAGACCCAAAACCAAAAGATAAAAAAATAACATTATGGTCAATCCCGAGGCACTTAATGTAGAGGCACCTATGTATGATTTGATGTGTTCTTTACTGATAAAAAGTCATCATTTATCTTAGCTAGTTACGTGTCTAACCAGCGTTGAGTGAGCTACCTTTAAGACCAAGTGAGGAAAATAACAGCAATAGGACATTTCAAGGGGTCAAAGCTATCATTGTTCTGTAGACAGAACCCTCATTGAATCAATAGAAGGGTTTTTGTTCCAATGGAATGCAAGACCCAGGAAATGCATACTTTCCACTAAAATTTCTTTCAGCAGAAGATGGTGACTTCTTAACTTTTGGGGAGTGGCAGGGGGTGAGGGAAAGGGTGTAACTTGTAAGTTTGATTTTTCTGGTGTACATTTATGAACCAAGAGCTATATATTATTAAATTTATAAATTTACAGCTCAGTTCTAACAATGTTTATTGGGAAGCAAGCTCAGTTGATTTCAATGTGACTTTCTTCCAAAAAAAGTAGCTTTAGGTTGAAGTCAGTGATCCTGTAGATGGTTGTGTGTGATTAAATCGTGTCAAAAGCAGTTACCTTTACCTACCTACGTATAGCTATGCATAAATTCTCAGCCATGACATTCTGTCAATATTGTTGTAGAAATTTCAGATAAACAGGGTTAGAATTCTCCTTGTAAAATTAATGAGATTGTTTTCTGTCCATCAAGATACAATTAAATCACATTACGCTTTAAGGCACATATTGAATTATGTCATAATTATGAATTGCACAAATCAATTAAATACAGTTCAGACATAATCATATGCAGTGTAGTGTACTATAGGGCTCAATGTAAAACCTCAATCTTCGGAAGGGGGGGAAGTTCAGACCTCCACCCTAACCCACCAAATCAGCATGCTGTTTTAATGAGTCTGATATGAAAATGTGCATAATTCTGAAGAGATCACATGTTTCACATAATAAAAAGCCACTGCAAAATAATATATATATTGCTTTAAAATGTACTTGTAATATCAAAAGGACTGGTGAAGTATTAGCCATTTAGTACAAATGTATATTTTCCGTGCTGATGATTACAGTTCCATTTTACATCCTTGCATTTCCCGTTCTCGTCTTAATGTTTGGTAGGAAGCAAGCCATGCAGCAGAGGGCAGGAGAGGGAGGGGAACTTTTATTATTATTTGTTAGTTAATAGTCTTTAGAAGTCCTATTTCATCCAATGTGCCCTGCTGTAAAGTCCTGGAACGCTGTCTTGCAGTCTCAGACTCAAAAGCTATCTGCTATAGCTTCCCAGAACCTATTATGCCTGGAGGATGGTATGAGAACAAGGGCTTCCTTGTTAACAAGCAGAACACTCTTTTAAAAACAGGGTGGGTGGGTGGGTGGGGGACTCAAGATAGGATCCTGATATAAATCATCATTTAGATGCACAGAGCTGTGTTCACAGCCACACTAATGTAATTCATTTACATCCAGTCATTACTTATCTGCACCAGAACTACTAAGTTCAGGAATGCAGCTGCCTTGTGCCTTGTGACTCCTAAGGTTATGGAAGAATGACATCACCGAATTTAAGCGCATTACCATGCTGACATAGTGGCACCTTGTTTTCTTGTCGCCAGATAGTGCTTGGGTTGTTTTCTCCCCCCTGTCCTTCCTAAGAATACCTTTTTCTCTCCTTTCATGCAGCTGCTGTGTGAAGGGTTGCAAATGTCACTTCAACTAATGATGAATGATGCTTGACCCCTAGACCTGTTACCCAGAATTTTATGCAACGCTAGATTAATATGAAAGATCTTGCCTAGAAAGGCTCCAGCTATTATGAACACCACAAAAAAACGATAACATGTTAAGCAGTGGGAGTAATTCCACCCACTTTTCTCTGCCATTTTAACATTTCGATGGCGTTTCCTTTAATATTTTGCAGTTTTAAAATATTTTCTGTAAGCAAATTGTTGGGTGGTGTTAGTGGACCGTCAGAAGGGCAACATTCCCATGAGCCTTACTGTTTGTGTTTAAATGTAATTAATAACATGAAGCAATAGTTGGAGGGGATTAACAATTAGAAGTATCTCTCAAGTAGTCCTACAGAAATTACCGAGCAATTGAACTCCTGGTCTTTTCTTCAGGAAGCAATGTTCTATGTCATATTTTTTAATCTTATCACTTTGATGTTATTACAGATCATAGATTTTTTATAAAAAAAATAAATGAATGCTTCATAGCCAGCTAATACATAAATAACCCTGCTGGTAATTTCACAGCGTTCAGAAGTGTTTGAAATAAAAACACCTGTTTTGATTAGTATTCAGATTTGTTCTTTTATAAGAAATGGTAATCCTGTTGCAGTTATATGACATTTTTAAAGCTTTGAATTTCCATCTGTATCCATATTATGATGTTCCAGGATTGTTGTGAGTTAATTATGTTAACTTCGGAAACATTGCTTGCATTTAGAATGAAAAACCTCAGCTTGAATAGACAGAAAAGCAGATGCTATCTTTCTTGTCATTTGCTTTGTTGTCTGCTTGCTTCAAAACTTAGCTTAGAATTCTGTACCCAAAAGGAAGTATAAATCTCAGTTCACATTTAATACTATCCAAAGCAATTGCAATATTCAGTCTCTTCAAATTTTGATCAATCATTTTCGAGATCTATGGGTGTTCCTGTTCAAATCCATCAGTAGGTGGGAGACTTGCCCACAAAACTTAAGAAAGACAACTTATTTTTCTTGCAATTTGCAGCTCAAATTTGCACAATATATAAAAAAGTGTGCTTTCGTCTACTACATTTCATGAAATTCAAAGTTTTCCTACGATGCTATGTGTAATTAAACAAAGAAACTAAATAAATAAGAATGAAATTCTAATGCCACTTGTAAAATATAAATGGTCCAGATACTTTTAGTGTGTTTACCCTCACACCAGTGGTTTCCGTATTTCAGGTTGATGGTTCAAATGAAAGTTCCAACAGTAGATGAATTCCATTTACAAAAACAGGTGCAGGTACAGTTGCATCAAAAAAGGCCAGGTCCTTTCTCAGGATGCAATATTGCATAAGAGGTAGGGGAAATAAATTTCAATATTTGCTACACACTACTATGAGATATGAAATACAGCATCAAAATGTGGATTGCAGCAGTCACAGATACCAAGGGTGAGTTTGCATAATCAGTCGTTAAAAGGAAATGCAACAAGTTTTCACTTTATTGCAGTAATTCCATGGATACCTGTACTTATAAATTAATATGGGAAAATGCAGATAGAGCTGTGTGCAATGCCATTTTTGTCTTCAGTGGAATAATTCCACATAGTGAGTGTTTATGTCTAGAGGCAAACAATGGCTGTAAAATGGAACCAATTCTGGATTCACACATCCTTCCACAGTGGGGACATTGGTTTCTGGGCGGGAGTTGATCATGGTGTGGATTTGCCAAATGTGCCTTCCTCTTAGCATGATTCTCCCTTGCGTCCTGAGTTCAAGTGTCTTCAAAGCCCATGACACCTTTGGTAAAGGCTGTTCTCCAACTGGAGCGCTCGCAGGCAGTGTTTCTCAGTTGTCAGTGTTTATACTACATTTTTTTAGATTTGCCTTGAGACAGTCTTTAAACCTCTTTTGTTGACCACCAGCATTACGCTTTCCATTTTTAAGTTCGGAATAAAGTAGTTGCTTTGGAAGACGATCATCAGGCATCCACACAACATGACCAGTCCAACGAAGTTGATGTTGAAGAATCATTGCTTCAACACGGACTCATTGTTAAACCGTGTTTATGGAAGACAATCTTACTCGGCTACGAGTGATCACCAAAGAAGAAAAAAGACATAGCCTATTGTTTGGGGGGGGCTGGTAGTCTAGACTAGCAAGAATGAGAACTAAATAACTAAATAAAACAAATAGCCTAGTGCATGCCCAGGTGATAAATTCCTTAAAATGAGAAATCACACCACAGTCAGCACCTTTATAAGACTAGGAAGAACTCTCTTGGTCCCTTGAGTCACTTGGTCCTACCTGACTTAGATGCTAAGAAACAACCTTCTGGCCATCTGCAGTTATGGCTGTCTTCAGGCTGCTATACCACACTGGTTCAGAGAATTAGGTTCTTTAAAGGGATATGCACTACTTTTTGTGTCCCACATTTGTCTCTGGTCAAAGGCATTTTGGCCACAGATAATATTGGGATGTCCACACCACTATCTTAAAGTATTGGAGGGATGTTTCTGTTTCTGATATAAAATATGTGGAAATACATATATGAGTAGCCATATAGCAGAAGTATAGCAATGTTTCCCTACTGGGGCTTTATCTGGTAAAAAAGTAATTCTTATATAGTCATCTGATATTAGCTTTGTGGTGTAAAAGCTTCTCCAACACAGCTGCTTCCAACACTGCAAAGGTAATATCAGAAACTTTGTGATCCTATGGGAGGAGTCAGGGAGGCAGCGGCTGTCCACATCAAAGTAATGTCCCCTGGAAACTGGGGAAGTACTAGATAAGGAAGGACTTACAGGTACATCATTAATCCCTCCCAAATGACCTGATGCTTCCAGTTGGGAGGGAACTCATATCAGAGTAAGTAACCACATTGCAGCAGCTCCTGTGATAATAACATCAGGAGAACATTTCAGAACAAAGGTACAAAGAGCCATGAATTCCTTCCAACCAGTTCTTCACAGAGCAGCCTAGTCCTAGATAATTCAGAAAGAGGTCAGGTGCACCAAAAAGAAGCTTATGGAACATATTGTTCCAGATAACTCAAGCATGTGTGACAAGGAAAATCCAAGCTCTGCTCCCTCCCCTGGTCAGTATCTAGTCTAATCTGGGGGGAAGTAGGTCATCACTTCCAAAGATGGTGATCACTCTGTCACTGAGTAAAACCTTATATATTGACTCTATATGTTAGAGGCGTTTGTGTGAGTGTGCCACAAATTATCTCTGTGGGTCGCAACTGAGGAATAGCTACAACAAATTACAATATAACCATCAGGAAAGCATTGCTTGCTCTTAAACCTGTGAGATTTTGGCATGCCCTGATAGGTATTAAGTTATTTAATAGGACTTAAATAATTCCATAGGTTTTGAATTTCATAGACAGACAGACAGATAGATAGATAGATATGATTTGACCTAAGCATCTCATATAGCCTGCCATGTTAGGCTACACAATTCCCCCTTGAAACATTGAACATCCAGAGACAAAATTGTGGGTGGTAAGACACTTACATGGAATGAACTTGGTGACAATTCGTGAAATTTTAAGGGTCAGCTATACATAATGGGATGTGCAGTAATGTTTAACCAAATCTTTAGTCACCATCATTATTAATTTGGTTATATTTGCCTTTTCAAAAAATATATATACCGTATATACTCGAGTATAAGCCGACCCGAATATAAGCCGAGGCACCCAATTTTACCACAAAAAACCTGGGAAAGCTTCATAGGAGCCACTGCCTGCCTCACTCGAGAATAAGCCGAGGGCGGCTTTTTCAGCACAAAAAAATGTGCTGAAAAACTAGGCTTATACTCGAGTATATAGGGTATATATAATGACTAACTTTTGTACTCAGCATACAGAAAGCGTCATAAGAAGTGGCCATATAGTGTCACTTGTGAAAATGCCGTTAGCAAACTCCAGCACCATCCCTCTCTCAAATCTCTCCCGGCTCCTCACCCTGCCAAACTAGCACAGCACATAAGGGACCCATCCCAGCAACAGTGTCAAATCTGAAAGGAAGTAAAAGCTGAGCTTCCCAAAAGATAAAGAGAAGCATAGCTGCTACATAAAGTAGCTTAAAGTAATGAAGAGAGTTGCCCTATCAATGTGAATAAACTTGAATAAAGTATTTCAGTGACCTCTTCCAAACCAAAGGAGAGCATAGCAAAGAAATTAAGCCTTAGTGGCAAGTTGAAGTGCAAATCCCTTGGTTGATGAGAGATATGGTCTGTTTGAAATAGTTACAGTTTGAGACTTTTCTACAATCAGCGGGTGGAGACTAACATAATCCAATTAATTCCTATTCCCTTTTGTGGCAGTGGTAAAGTGGTGGCTGATACTGTAAGTCCATTGAAGTCTTATCTTCGGTCAGATAATCCAAAATGGATTCGCATTATGAAACTAGCCATTATGAAACAGTCATTTAGAAAGTTCAGACCAACCAATTGTGTCCTGCTTTGGCAATCATTAAGTTATATCCAAAATAAAAGCATTTCTCCGCTTGATGTTTTTTAACATTAAGCGCTCAAGTATCCAATAGCCATCTTATTTGTTCCAATGTTCCATTGTGCCCCAACAGCTCACTGCAAATAAAATTAAAGTCAAATCTATTTAAAATGTAAAACATTTTACAACAAAAGCACCCCATACATAGTGCCAAACAAAGAAACAATGAAGTGATGATTCACAGCACAGCCCTTTGCCAATGTGTGCATCTCTCTCTCTCTCTCTCTCTCTCTCTCTCTCTCTCTCTCTCTCTCTGTGTGTGTGTGTGTGTGTGTGTGTAAAGCAGACTTTAAAAGAGGCCTAATTCTATGGATTTTCAATTCATTGTCAATCTCACACATGACATACTTGTACTGAGCTTAATGGTAGAAATGCAACTCAAAACTAAACAAATGAATGTCACAATCGTGCCAAAGTTTGGCATCTTTGGGTAGAATATACATCAATCTCAAACTTAAACATATGTTTAAACTCTCATATTGAAATCAGTGGGATTCTAAAGTGTTTTAGACTGCAATCCTATACACACCTATCTGGGACTAAGTCCTATTCACTTCAGTGGGACATACTTCTCAGTAGGCATGCATAGGATTGCTTCGTAAGGTTGGTAGAATGGTGCCAACAAAATTTTAAGCTCCTGATGCTTCGCACACATCCATACCTCCCCCCACTCTTGAGAGAAGTGGGTCACCTTTGCAGGTATACCAACCCCCACATAGTAATCAGGGCTGTCTTAAGGATATCCGGCACCGTGGTTCAAAGATCCCTCCGGTGCCCTGCTCCCCGTTCAAAGATCCCTCCGTGCCCGCCCCCATTTCACCTTTTTACAGTGCTGCTAGCAGCTTTGCGGGGCTGGAGGAGGCGGGCAGCGGCTGGAGGGCGGCTCCTCCGGTGGGGAAGAGCCGGATGCTCCAGGTGCAGCGCTGCTTCAGCGCTGCAGGCAAGGGTGCCGCGCCCAGCCTCTGCCTCTTCCCAGGCGCCCTCCAGAACTTGGTGCAAACTTGGAGCCCTGGCGCCCCGCGCCCCATGGGAAGGATGCCCCTGTGGATAATGCTAGCTGAATTATGGGCAAATAGGTCTAAGGGCTTTGTACTAGGTACCTTTAAAGTTTGTATTTTTATTTAAAGGAAACCTTTTTTCTTTTCATGTGCCCATTTTGAGCACACGAATCTTGCCAAATTGTAGAAGGATATCTGCTGCGGTTTTACCATAAGGAAAAGGGAATCACTTAAAAATCCCCAAGTGTTTTGCGGGTAATTGGTCTGGAATTTGCAGACATGAAAGGGGTGTCCTTGGGTAAGAAACCAGGCATTGAATTTTGTGTGACAGGACTGTGAGCCTAGTTCTGAAACCAAAACAAATTCTTGGTCTTGCTTATGTCAGAGGTGGATTTAGGGCAGTGCAACTGGTTCTGTCGCACTGGGTGCTTAAGCCTGTGGGTGCTGCAGAGCATCACAGCTATGATGTAGTGAATTGAGCAGAATGGGAGGTTAGGGAGGGTGTTGAATTTTGGCCTTGCACAGGGAACCGTTGAAATTTGAAAGACTAAAGTCTGCCCCTGGCCATGTTTTCAGAGGCAACTATTTCTCTCCGTGTATATCTGCCTTCCAAAACCACTGTTTTGCATCTTGCTCTGTTTCAGCCCCATGCCTAGTTTTCAGTACGTAGTAGTTTATTTTAGGACATTTACATAATTTGCTAGTCTGCCTACATGTTTTAATGTTCATAAGAGCAGCCTGTTATGGGAGGATGTTTAATTGCATTTTATTATTATTTTTTGTTCCCAGCAGCTGCAGGAAAGAACATACAAGGCTCATTATAAAGTTTCACTCTGGTTCGCTGTGCCTTTAAATTTGTTCCTGTGATCCCCTACGATGTCTGATTTTTATTTATTTATTAGCAATAAGCCTACTTTAATCTTCAAAGTGGATAAATTACAATGCAACTTTTTTTTTTTGTGGGAAATTGCCCGAAAATGTGAATGCTGAGTTTAAATCTTACGAATGTGGATGGATGAATTACTTTTTTTTCTTTATCTTTTCCTGTTGAATCTTAATTGCAATAATTTGTTTTACCCTTTGGGGAACTTTATGTCTGGAGTAATTCCTGACCTAGGGATCACAAGCAGACAGTGAATCAGGTTTTGGATAAGTCTGCCAAATATTATGAAACATTGTGTACTATGAAAAGACCATTGACAACATGGAAACAGAAGCTGTGTTAAAAACGTTAAAAGGGATAGGAATGAAAGAACTGTATGTCAGGATCCTAGAGCCACTCCGCTTTAATTGCAAAGCCCATTTTAAAATGACAAGAAGCGTGGAGATATTTTTGAATCATGGGCATGAGCATGGACAAAGAGACACTGTTTTGCCCTAACTCTTTACTTCCTCTCTTGCAAAATAACCTTGGAAAAGCTGTAACAAGGAAAGGGTATTTTCCCCAGCTCAGAGTGCTCAGGTCACCTCAGGTTTGCAGTATGCATGCTTAACTGTGTTAACTGGTATGCGTGTGTTTAGGTCTTTAAAAAGACCTAATCGTAAATGTGAGCGAAATATAAAGAGGTATTCAAGACACTCAGCTGTTAGGGCTCCAAAAGTCTCTCATCTAGCATCTAACAAAGATATCCACCCTTGCCGTACAGGTAACAGCTGACTAGGGAACTTTTAGAAATCCTCGCCACCACATTTGTGATTCCGAATAAGCTGATTTTAATTTTTTTTTGCCAAGTGGCACAAACATATTAGTACATATCTGCTTTCTAGCAGCTTGCTGCAGTTCTCAGGTTGTTTCTCCCCCTTAAAGATTGCCAATTTGCAAAAGCACCCAGGATCAAAACACTGCAGGGAGGAATTTTAGCACAATCCTGCGACTGAGTCGGGATTCTCTGTTGCTGGAGGGAAGTGGTGGTTGCCTTCCGGCGCAGTCTCAGCAGTGCTGGGTGGCCTTCTGACTTTTTGGTGCAGCTTGGGAAGGATGTCAGTTCTTCCTCATAATAACTGTTACTACTTGATGGCAGATAAGGCATTGGGTTGGATCCTTCGTCAAGGTGGGGTTGGGGTATCCCATTAGAAGGATCCAGGGGGTTGCTTCTATCTGGATGTGCAGATGGGAGCTGATGGGCCATAGCACTCTCAAACGGTTAATCTTGGTGGAGTCGCCCCAATCTGATGTATGTCATAGAGTGATATTTAACCTCCATTAACCCTGCCAAATCTTAACCAGCAGACGAGCTGGTTGATACAGGATACACACCCAGTGTCTGCGCCAAAACATGCTGACATCTGTAATCAGTAACCCAAGATGGTTGTACTGTCTTTATTGCAACTTCCCATGCCTTGGCGCCACCGACCATAGCTTCACTGTGCCTGGACCCTCAAGGCTTCCTGGTTAGCCTGAACAATGTGAGGATTTGACCATTCCTGCCTCCTCTGGCCCTTTTCCAGTGAGGCCACCAACTCTGTCTATCCAGAGAGCCATCATTTCTACATACTGTAGAGACTGTGGGGATGTTTTTACATAGAGTATAATTCCATGGCTGTACTTGAGGGGTAGGGATACTGTAGTACCCAGACACACTTGATTTCCAACCAATAAACTCTAGTTCTGCTAGTGCTCTCAGTTATGCTCTACTTATATTTAACTCTATAAAAAAATAAATCTCAGGGAAACATATAAGTGACTGCAAGATAAACAAATAATAGATCTGATACACTCCATGGACCTTCCCTGGATTTCTGAAACTATGGCACAGAAAAACCAGATAATTCCATGGATAGGTTTTCAACATTTCCTGGAAGGATGGCAGAGAGAAAGTAGAAGGAAGACCTGCATCAGTTAAAAGCTCAACTCCCTTCTCATACTCAAATCCTAGATCCACCACTATGCCTTGTTACAACCAGGCACATAGCAAGGGGGGGGGCGATGGGGGCGGGCCGCCCCGGGTTCCACCCCAGAGGGGGGTGACACTTAAAAAAAAATTTTTTTAAATTTTTTTTTAACTTTATTGGAAAAAAGAGATAATAGACACACACACACAACCCCCACACCTCACAAAGTGGCGCCATCAGAGGGGGATGACACTTCTTTATTTTTTATTTTTTATTTTTTTATTTTATTTTTTTAAATTAAATTTTAACTTTATTGAAAAAAAAGAGATAATAGACACACACACAAAAAAAAACCCCACACCTCGCAAAGTGGCACCATCATTTTGGGGGGGGTGAGGGTGACTTGCTATGCCACTGGGTGCAGCTCTGCCAGTGCCCTGGCAAAGTGGTGGTGGGGGGGTTGACAAAAAAAATTCCGCCCTGGGTACCACCTGGGCTGGCTACGCCTCTGGTTGCAACTGAACTCTCATAATACCTGGTAATAACTTGTTAGGAAAGTACTACAGTCAATACAACCTATTGGCTTCAGTCCTTTCCAAACAGATACTACTATGTATCCTTGTCTATTCAATAGACAAACATAGCAAACTGAATTCGCCCCAGCTGCTTTCTGCACAATACTGTTGTAGCAACATCAGTGTAAGTCACTCTGTGTCGCATTACAGCTGTTTGTATCTATAAAATCAGGGTGCCAACTATTTACGGTGGTGCTACATTCTTAAAATGGTGTGCAAGGAAGGTGAAGAGTGGATAACCCCATGATAGTGTGATAATAACTGTGTGACCTTCATTCATATGTCTAGATTTCCAAATATCTGTGTACAGATAATGACGCAATGACAATATGTCAAGCATAACTTTGGGGTGACAGCTATGCATGTCT
The DNA here is from genome assembly GCA_034641385.1 of Darevskia mixta. Lineage (NCBI taxonomy): Eukaryota > Metazoa > Chordata > Lepidosauria > Squamata > Lacertidae > Darevskia > Darevskia mixta. The sequence continues at coordinate 17,400,754 of JAWWNH010000001.1, forward strand.
TAAAAACCTTTTGAACTATTGTCTTTGTTTTCGTCGTGTACTTGTTCTAAACCACTTGTGGTTTTGCTGGATATAGTGGACTTCTTCATGCAGAAACAATGGCAGAGTTCATCTCTGATCGGTGTGACTCAATGGGTATCAGTAGAGTAACTCCAGGAATGAGCATGCCACAGTGTAATCTTATTTCCCTCTAACTCCAATTAAGATTTAAATTAGCAGTACCGGGTTTTTCCAGCTTGCCCTCAGGTCAGTGAACTGAAGTTTCAGAAAACTGCAATAAACAAAAGCCCTCCAACAGGCATAGAACATGTGCTTTTTAGTTACAGCTATTTGCTAATTTAGTGCTAAGCACCATGGAAATGGGTATTCTAGTAATGCGTAGATTCAAACATAGGCAACATTCTTGCTATTGGATCAACATTATCATCTATTTACGTCAAAATGCTGTTAAGTAGCTGCATCAATTTTCCATTCAGCAGTCACCCCTTTGAACTGATAGATGCCAACATTCTGGAGGAATTAAATGCAAGAAACTGAACGACAAGAGCCCTTGAAGTTCATGTTTCATTTGTTTTTCATCTGGAGCTATGTGTCCTGATGATGGTACCCTTGGGGTGATGAACCTTGATCATTTCTGCTCTCTTCGTGTTCTGCAATGGGGAGACCAATCAATCTGTTGGCAGCTGACATAAAAGGGATATTGTCTTAAGGTAGAGGATTAGTGGAGAAGTCTATCATGGTATAGTGGTTAAGAGCGGTGGACTCGTAATCTGGTGAACCGGGTTTGCGTCTCCGCTCCTCCACATGCAGCTGCTGGGTGACCTTGGGCTAGTCACACTTCTTTGAAGTCTCTCAGCCCCACTCACTTCACAGAGTGTTTGTTGTGCGGAAGGAAGGAAGGGAAAGGAGAATGTTAGCCGCTTTGAGACTCCTTAGGGTAGTGATAAAGCGGGATATCAAATCCAAACTCCTCCTCCTCCTCCTCCTCTTGCTTCTTCTTCTTCTTCTTCTTCTTCTTCTTCTTCTTCTTCTTCTTCTCAGCAATTAGCCGTGATACCTAAAACCCACTTATTGATTCCAGCAGAAGCTGGTGTTGCAGCCTGGCACAGCCATGGGCAATTCAGATGGCGTGGATACTCTCATGCAGCCGGCGGAAGAAAAGACTCCTCAGTCAGCTGTATGGGGGAAAAGAAATTAAAAATTAAATTCAGGCTGCCAAATAAGGGGCACATTCAGGGGCATATCTGCTGGCTGTGCTCACACTAGTCCTCACCGCTGTTACCCCTGTCCATTCCATTGCCCTTTTCCTCTGGGCCTAACCCACACAGCTGACAAAAGGGAGAGTCAGAGGTTGTTGCTCCATCTTGCTCCTATCGTTGCTCTGTCTTGACTCAGGGAGAGCAGCAGTTGCAGGGTGTAAGTGAGGTTTCCCACCTCACACACTGGAGGGCAGGCAGTGACAGCAAGGAGATAAAGCATAGCTAGGGGCCTGTAGGGGTTAGCTGTTAATCCCCTAGTGAGACATTGGCTTCAGCAGGGGCTTGGCTATTTAGAACCCTGGCAACAGCCTTGAGGGCAGGTCCACATGAACAATTTTTGGACATAACATAAACTCTGTTCCATATCCCCACACCCCCAGAGTTACAGTTTGCAGAGATGTGAGAAAGAATATTTTCAGTTAGGCTGTGGAATTTTCTGCCTTGGAGATCAGAAGGACTCCCTTTCCTCATTGCCTTTAGATGCCAAACCAAAATGTTTCTGTTCCAGTGCACTTATGGTTTGGCTAGATCCTAAATATTTGCTCTTGAATATTATGCTGATGATGATCTTCTGTGTCACTTGGTTTGCTTTTGTTGTTTTAGCTCATTGTATAATTGCATTTCATTTAAATTGTTGCTAGCCACTGTGAACAACTAATTGTGAGCTGGAAACAAGAGTATAAATGTTATAATAAAGAATAAAGAGCAAGGCTGACGATGGTTCAACATGCTAACAAAGTGTTCCAAATTCACTTCTCAACCTATAAATCGTTTAAGGACCAATTTTGCCCTGGGCCGCACCTCGACTTTGTTCCCACTGGTGGAGGAGTGTGTGACTTTTGCCAGTTTCCTCTCTCCACACAGCACCTAGCACCACCTCCCACACTGTTCTGTAGTTTGGGGGACTGTCTGGAGCACTGTGTGAGGTGGTACCAGGTCCTGCAATGGGAGGGAGAAAGAGAAAAAGCAATCACCCCCCTGCTGGATCAAAAGCCTTTCATGATTAGAAGAAGCATTTCTATCTGGGGGGGGGGGGAGAGGAGGCAAAGTCTTTTATGCAACCAGATATGCGCTCACTATGTAGTTATATTAGAAGCAGCCCTTGGTTCCTCTCCTAAAGAGGTGAACACAACACAAATATTTTTACAAAATAAAATATTCCTGTACACCAGGATTGAATCTTGACTTGGGCAAAATATTAAATGAATTGTATAACCGGGCCTTATTTCTGACCAGGGTTGCCAACTTGAATGAAATATGGGGGGGGGGGGTAGGCAAGCCCTGCATCACATTATTGATCACAAGACATAGCACACACATACCATTTCAATGTGGGGTGTGTGTGAAGGGACCTCGACCCCTAGGAGTTGGCTCTTATTTTTCTGACAAATTTCTGTATATGTATACAGTGGTACCTTGGCTCTTGAACTTAATTCGTTCCGGGAGTCTGTTCAACTCCCGAAATGTTCGAAAACCAAGGCGCGGCTTCCGATTGGCTGCAGAAGCTTCCTGCACTCAAGGGGAAGCTGCGTTGGATGTTCAGCTTCTGAAAAATGTTCGAAAACCGGAACACTTACTTCCGGGTTTTCGGTGTCCGGGAGCCGATTTGTTCAACAACTAAGCTGTTCGTGAACCAAGGTATGACAGTACAGCAGTATTTATTTATTTGTTCCATTTTTACCTTGCCATGTCCGACAAAGAATCCACAAATCAGTTTACATCAATAACACTAAAAAGTAATTGTTGTTGCCGTTGTGTGCTCCCTGTCGCCCCCAAGTGGTGAGAAGTTTCAAGGGAAGCTTTTTCCTGAGTTTGGCTCCAAGGTCACTGTGTGTGTGTTTGTGTGTTGGGCATAGGTGGAAGCAGACAGCATAGCGTTTCTACAAGCAACCAATCCAATGCTCCACATCAGGTCATGAGGTTCCCCATCCCTGCCATTAACCTGACCATTGTGGAACATTATCTAGTCACTCAGGCCTATAATACAGTGATCATTACCTAATCATTCAGGCCTACTGTGAGAGTCCTATTCACAGTAAACAGATGGCAAGTCCATATCAACAGCATTAGCTTCATCGTTCTTTCTAATAGCGAGTTCATTTCCCAGTGTGGGCAGGAAGAAAAATCCAAAACAGGACTGCTGAGAAATGAGGAGGAGGTATCGGGGGAATCCCCAAGGTTTGCTGAAATAAAAATGTAAAAGTATTTTTTAAAACAACAACAACAACAACAACAGTCTTCTGCAGAGAGAGAAATCAGCCCAATAAGGACTGATCATGCTTACTGGACACCAGGAACCGTGGAATACCAAGTGTCACTTTGGGGAGGGGGCAAGCAGGATTGTTAACCTCCCTTAATATTTTATAGTATCCTGGGGGAAAGTTTGGCTGGCTGGCTGGACCTTTGAACAGATCTACAGTGCAACATTTTGTTTCAGGTTCTACGTATTATTATATTTGTCCTTTGAATAAATGGGACTCGTAAATCAATTAGCAGGGGCTGCACTGCATTCTACAGTCCACATGGTACAGCCCAGCTCATGTGTTACATGCTACCCCTGGTATGTGGGTAGTTGGGGGTGTCCCTTGCAAGTAATACAAGGTTGAGAGTCTTTCCTAGGAGGTCACATGCGAATGCTATTTTAGGCCACACTCAAGCTATACTCAAGTGTCTCCCATGACTAATAACAAAAATTAGAGCATTACCTTGAACAAGTCGATTATTCTCGCAGTTTGTTTTTTTGACGCAGTTCTCTCCCCACCCCCTTTTAAATTTGGCATGCTTCCCTTATAACGAACTTTTTTTTTTAAGTCACTTTATTGCTTGAGGGTAAAATGACACCCTTTGCTTTCAAGATGATACGTTCCTAACACATTTCCTTGAAAAGCTGGAAACAGTGCAAAAATCTGGGCAGATAATTCTTGGTAAAGTTTAGAATCCATGTATTCCGCTTTAGATGTTTAATGTACAGGAGAGAGGAAAAAACAATCGTACCAAGCCAGAAAGGCAGGGGTTTTTGTTGTGTGTGTGTGTGTGTGTGTGTGTTTGTTTCTGTTAAGGTTTCCACTTAAAGGTTTGTGCCAGAGCTACAGTACTTATACATTTTCAAAATGTGTTTTAAGCAATAAGTTGTACAACATTTTTAGAACATGTGTTAAGCTATTTCTCTAAGAATGAAGCTCTTAACAAAACATAAGCACTCTGCATGAGATCTTAGCAGCAAAGTGCTGAAAAGATAAAGTAAGAATTGGTACCATGGGAAGAACACCAGCTGTAGTGCACACAGGTCCATTATGAGAAGTATGGTAGTGGGTAGGGAGAAAATGATTTAATCAGGAGTAAAACCAATTTTATTATAAGGGCACGCAGGGGGTGTGGCACCATAGTGAGAGGGACATTTCAAAATATCTGACAGATTTCAACAATGTGAAAACCCACCCTGTTCTTTAAAGTGACAGTAAACCCCATCAGGTCTCTCTTTTTGATGCTATTGTGAACAGATAACTGTGTAAAACCGGCCTGCTAGGATGCTGTCTGTCTCTTTCTATGGTGTATGGGGGGAAATAAAAGGCTAATTGTTGAAATACAATCAATCAAATTTGATCATGGAGTTCAAAAGAACGTCCTAATTCAATTTCAAGAGTGAATCGTTTTTATGTTGATGAAAAGTCTGAGTGGTTTTTTTGTTTTAAAGAAGAAAAAGGAAACCAGTTAAAAGTATGTTTTTCAATCTCTACTCCAACCTCTTATAAATAAATGAAGAGGTGGGTTTGGGGGAAATAAATGTTATTGTCAATATATCGCAATACTTAGAAACTTTATACCTACATTTAAATTCCTTTCTGACACCACTCTTTGGAAAGCAGTAAATATTAGAAAATGTTTACTTTGTGGTATGTGGGTTGTGGGATGCTGTGTGTGATGTTTTTACCAAGTTTGTCTATGCAAATAGCATTAATAATGGCTAAAGCAATACAATTCATTTCTGCTCAAAACTGGTAACATTATGTTCTCTGAGGTGGGTGGAGATATTTCTCCAATAGATTTCAATTAGTTAGATCTTTACTAGAGTATACCCCATGAAAATGTTTCTGAAGTAAAAGCCAAACCACATATTTATGAATTTTGTGCATTTCTGGAACAGGTAGATGTTGTAAAGAACTTTGCTTACTTTTAATTCACAGCGACAGGCATTTTTTGCTTTCTTGGAGTTTTGTCAGGTCTCTAATTCTGTAGTTTTTTTTGTAGCCTAATAATAATACCAGATGTTTCTAATAAGTATTCAAAGGAAAGGAAAGTAATAATCACCCCATCTTTTTATTAGAATTTTTTTCTTGCATTCTTCCTCCTTTTATATTTAAATTTCTCAGCTCAGTCAAGCTTCAAAAGAAAAGATTTCTGTTGTTCAGAAAATCAGTTTTGCAAGCACTTGTGGTTTGTCTTTAGCGTGTTATCATTTTTGACAGCTTTGCATAGCCTAGGTAGGCCAACAGGGGTCTGTCTAATATTGTTGCTGGGCAAATCTTCCTCCCAGAGTTGAAAAACCAAACAAAATATTTTTGAAGCAATAAGGAGGAATTAATATCTCTTCCCCTCCTCTCTCCCTCCCTCCCTCCCACCCACCACCACAATACTGAATTCCTTGCTGACATTACATTCAGGCAACAACAACAAAAAAGGAGAGGAAGAAAAGTGTTGCCCATTATTCCCTTGTACATAGCAAGACGTAACACATGTAAAGCAATAACTCATTTTGTATTGCCATGTTTAGCATATGTCTCCTGTTGGCTCAGCAAGGCCTTTAGGCTGGTCCCTTGAGCCGGTCATCCCTGGCAACTCTTAGCCCCTCGGCCTCGAAACCAAATAGCTTTGAATCATGTTGAGCTGTGATGCTAATTTTTCCTACTGATGCATTATGGGAATAAATGTATCTGACATCCTGTGTCAATGCTACTGTCTCTTTGTGCCTCTTGTTTTTTTGTTAGCTGCATTCCTACAGATGGTATTCCATTGAAAATGTTCTCTTCCTCTGGAAAAAAAAAGAGAAAGAAAGAAAGGGGGGGTGGAAACCCATGCACAGCACCAAACCTCTAGGTGCAGAAGGCTGTTAACGGTTGCTGATGATAGTAGGCAAACATTAACATAATAATTAGTGTCTTGTAATTGTTTCATTAAAACCAGTTGTTCCATTTCTCCTCGTGTTTTCCCAGAAGAGAAGCTGAATTTGGACGACAGCCAGTGGGAGGACATCCACGTTGTCACCGGAGCACTCAAGATGTTTTTCAGAGAGCTGCCTGAGCCACTGTTCCCATACTGCTTCTTTGAACAGTTTGTGGAGGCAATAAGTAAGTACATCACATACAGTAGCAGTTAATTAAATAGCCTATGCGCTTTTTAATATTTTATATATATATATATATATATATATATATATATATATATATATATATATATATATCCCCAAACAGGAGAAGATGCATCCCAAATGTTGCTTTTTTTACCTGCTCTTGCCTCCTCCAGCCCCACCCTGCTGCCACTTCCTATTTCAGTTGCTGCAACATTTGTCCCTTTCATTTTCAGGAAATGATCTCTCTTAGAAGAGCTCAGCACACTGAGAAAAAATAACCAACCGCATATGTGTTGTCTTATAATTAGACATGTTATACTCATAATTCATGTAAGCAAAACATAATGCTGTTAGGCAGGACTAATATTTATAATCTAGAAGGGTATGTCTCCATGCCTTTAAAAACAAAAAAGATTTGAAATTGTGTGTGTAATAGCAATACAGCGTGACACCTTATTGGCAATCCCAGGTTTGTACATTTGCTTTATGATCACCAACACACCAGTGCACTGCATATCTGTTCATAACATCCTCCTTTTTTAGTCAGACTTTCCTTTTTAAAGAAATTTCTTGCCAACTTAGGTTTGCCATCCTACAGCTGTGCCTTTAACAGCAAGTTTTATCTTCATCAGTAGCAGGTGATAATACTTAGCTCCATGCCTTGAAAACCTTCACCTGCTGATTTGTATAAATCAAGGTGTGGTTAACAGCTGCAGGAGCAAACCAGGCCATTTTTGTCTTGGTCAGTTGGCAAACCTGCTCCAGGATATGACAAGCCCTTCGAAAGCTGTAAGGTAACTTCAAACAGATGTCTTGCTTCTAACAGATCTTTAGTGTTGATGTCTTTGGCTCGACTGTGACAATTGCTGGGGGTGGGGTTGGGGGATCTTATCTGCCAAAGAAGCTGATTTCACTTTTCTTTTAAAAAGCAAACCTTAAAAAACTGAAAACTTGCAAGCCTAGCAGGAGCTTAATTAAAGTCCAATAGAGAAAAATCTCCAGGAAAAACAATAAAGCACTTAGGGATCTGTTCTCCGATTGATGCGCGTGCGTAACTGCCATTACCGTTAATGAGAGTTGTTTGCGCGTGCACATCAGTCAGAGAAGATAGAACCCTTAATGTGCTGTTTAATTTGATTTTATGTTCATAAAAGTCTTTAGGTTTAACGAAAGCTCTTCACGGCTAGCATCTTGTGTAACAAAGTGGAATAAATCTTGCAAAATTCTTCCCTCCTGTTCTTGGCTGCTTAGAGATACCCTGTGGTGGTTAAGCATGCAATAACACAAACACACTGAGGAGTGGGTCTCCTTTGGAGGTGCAACCCACGGTCCCACTTCTCCCACCTTCCCCCTTTTCATCTTAAAGACAAATAGGGCAAAGCAGTTTGTCTTTTGAGATTCATCCCACACTTCAGGAGTTACCGTATATAATTATCTAACAGGAAAACAATGTGGAACAAACAATTCCTTAGTGTGCTGGCTGCAGCTTTTGTGCTCCACCAATATGAGGAGGGAGATCTCTCTTTGAAGCGCTCTCATTCTAACATACACTTCAGGTGGCCCACCATGTACCTGCTATGTCCTCTTGAAGTGCTAACTCTTCAGTTCTTCAAACGGATATAGTTGGTTCATGGGGCACAACCTGATGTTCACTTTGCTTCACATCCTATGTACGTTGCTCAGCAGTCAAGTGTTTTATGCATTCCCAGCCTTTAATCTCTTTCTGATGTTTAGACAATCTCTGTGTATGTAACATTGTGCATTGGGGGTTAAATCCATTCCTGTCCCTTATTACACAGTCTATCTCTTGTCTTTCTCTTTCAATCAGTCCTTCATTTGGGTTTCTGGAACAAAACAAAATTAAAACAGCATAATGTTCTACTTCCTCTACCTCTCCAGTGACATAAGGTTAAGGTGGCTTCATTAGATATGTTTTAACCAGTTCTTGGTGAGTGAGGTACAGGTAGCAAGCAATAAATTAGAGCTTTTGATTTTGGAACTGTGGGAGGGGGCTTTGCAGTGGCTAACTCATTCAAGCGTTCATATTTAAGTATGACAAATTAATGTCCATTTCTGCTCACTGAACTATTTTTAATTCTTGTTACAGTTCTGAAAGCCATTATAAACATTGACAGGCTAATGAGCAGTCATTTGTGGGGTTTAGAAGATAGTTACTTAGAAGGAAAATTAGTTGCCTGGTTATTCTTTTTTAAAGTACTGAGGGGGAAACGTGGTCTTTGCTGGTTACTTTATAAATTGCCAAGGTAGCTGTTCCAGTATTATATTTAATTAATTAGAATTGCGCTGTCTCTCCATTTGGCTTAAAATATTGAGGTGGGCATACTATGCATATAGTGTTCTGCATCTACAGATGTATAAAAGAACACAACCTTGAAAACAGCAAAGGCATTTTTTTATATTCTGTTGGTGTATCTTTAAAACCAGTTTAATTGCCATGGTTTTCCATGGTAAGACCTGGAAACCATTTTTGTGTGTGAAAAGACTGGTTACTAATCCTTTCAAAGGTCTCCAGTTCCCAGGGTTCTATGGTTGGGGAAAACAATAGTTTTATTTGGATGGAGTATGTCCTCATGAAGGGCAGCATAAAATATTTAAACAAATAGCTGGTTAAATAAGCCTGACAGTGGTGGTGTGAATAGTGAACCAATTTCTGACACTATTGCTATCTGTTGCAACTGTTTCATTGATTTCATTGAATTCTTACTGAATGCAAATCTTGGTGGTTTGTATCAAACAAAATCCCTTCCCCACACCCCCAAATCTTCTCTGGAGTTCAGATTTGGAGGAGGAGAGGGAGGGGAAGTTCTGTTGCACTTGTGAAGCCGTTCCACACATACAGTGATTTAGTTGGATGCAACCTAGTATCTCCAGTCAGCAGAGTTTAAAAAGCAACACAACACATGTCACCCTGTTTGTTTCCTTTTATGCTTGCAGCACAAGTTATAGTCCAATAACTCATACTGTTAAGTATACAAATCTATGTCCTCGTATGTTATCTGAATGGCATGAGAGCTGTGGTGGTTAGGACTGACAGATAGATGGGCACTTCTTGCAAAACTTTTCAGTAGTATTAAAAAGCACACACAAACCCCTTCAGTTTTAGTGATAAGGGCATTGCATTGATAGCAAATAAAGTAAAAGTGAAAACAGCACTTCATAAGGTCTACAGTGGTCCCTCGACTTACGAAGGTAATGCGTTCCGAAGGGACTGTCGTACGTCGAAAAAATCGTTAAGTCGAGTCCCCATAGGAATGCATTGGGAGAAAAAAATTCGTACGTCGAAAAAAACCCCATCTAAACTTCATAAGTCGAGGAAACCCTATCTAAAACGGCCGCGACTTCCTTTCGGGAGTCGAAAAAATTCGTAGCCGCACGGTCCCTTTGATCCCTCGTAACTCGAAAAATACGGAAGTTGGGTCACTCGTAAGTCGAGAAACCACTGTACTTTGTTTATCCTCAGTGACATCAGCTCATAGCCAAATCTGATTGGCTACATATTGTCATAACAAATATTCCAACCACTCTATTACCTTTGATTGGCTTGGATTGCCGATGTGACAGTTCCATGAAGAACACCTAGAATTTATGATGGGAGAAAATGGCGCCAAGTTAGCAATATATTTGTAAAACAATGGCAGTGAGCAGTTTTGAAATAGGTAAACATTTACATTATCAGGGTGTTTCAGCCCCCTCATCCAGCAGTAATGATCAAAATGGTCCAATATTCAGTATAGCCTACATCCCAGTAAAATTTGAAGGGAAGAAATCAAGTAGGTCATCACAGTGATGCAGTTTCTTCACCTACAAAGTTGGAGTTGAGCAAGGTAATGTTTTGATTCCAAGATGGCAAAGTCAAGCAAAGCAAAGGTCAGATTCCATAAAGGCAAAGTGCCACCAAATTTGGTAGCACCATGGATAGCTCCATTTGAAACTCAGGCAGGAGACTCATACAAGCAGGCAAATGGTGTTGCAAGAGCAACAGGGAAACTCATCCTTAAATAAATCTGCAGCTTTATCTGTGTGGCTAGCAGCAACTCCAATGAGCATTCAATTAAAGGAGCCTAGCCTGCTCTAATAGCAATTAGAGAAGCTGTGTCTTAGTTGTGTTTGGACTTCTACACTAGAATTCCTTACAAACTGGGGACAGCAGCATGGCCTCCTCAGGTCAGATAGTTGCTGGCAAAATGGGCTCCTTCCGTGAGAGTGGGACTTCTAAGGCTGGTTCTAAGGGCAAATTGCTCCCCTGCTCTGATACTTTTCTGAATCAGTAGCCACATTTCCTGAAGATAGGGTGTCAGACCCTGGGGTCATGACAGCCATTGAAGAAGCAACACCATCTGATTCAGAAGCCCTAAATCTAGAGAGAAATTCAAATGGGTAGAATTTCACAAGCTAGAGCTGTTCTCTCTGACATATAATCTTCTATATGAATAGAAATTTCTTGCATATTTATTTACTTCTTGTATGAAGGAGCATTCAGACCCTACCTGTAGCCTGAATGGATGCAGACAAGGCACAAAATTTCCACCTTGTGGAGAACTAGGGCTTAGTTATGCCACCCTCAGCACATTTTAGTCTTGCTTTCTAGCCATTCATTTTCAGTGTGTACAAAAACCTCCTCACCTCCCTTTTTGTTGTTGCTATTGTAGCTGTGCCCTTGTTTTCAGTTCTTTCCCCCCATTCCAGATGTTTTTCTCCTTTCTCCTTTTTATTTTTTGCACTTCACTCTTCATCTGCTCTTATTTTTCAAGGCAGCTTTAATTTCATTACAAGGAATAGTTGTGGTCTTGATCCACAACCATCTTGTTACAGATTTACATTTGAAATATGCATAGTAAAAAAAAGAGAGACAGTGCTGTGACTAATGCCATCAGAGCTTGACTACAGTTTCAGAAGGTCAGCATTTCAGCTTGTGAAGGCAGCCAATGCAATAAGCAGTCAAGGCTGGCCAGGTTATTATCACAAGCTAGAGGACTTTTCCCCCCTTTAAGTAGGTCCAGGGCTGTGATAAGTTCTTTCTATGGGGATTGCGGACAGAAAAGCTGTATATCCAAATCACCTGGAAACGTAAATAACATTTTAGAACTGCCAAAGAAGCTATTTGGGAACTGGAGATTTATCCAGGACAGATTTGGCTGCTGTTCCATTATGTGGCCAGGAATGACAATGGAAAATTTTCCACACCTTCCTTTCAAAACCTTTTGAATTTAAATTATAATTCCCTATTTTGGGGAGCTTCCCGTGTAATGCCATAGCAATAAGTGATCCCAGTCTGGGTCTATAGCTTTAGTGTCTCTCTCTCTCTTTCTCTGTCTCATGTGCACACACACACACACAATGAAGAGTTCAAAATGGAAGCCATCCATCAAAATGGAAACAGGAAACTTGTGGACTATAGGTCTTGTTAAGGAACAGTAACGCAAGTGAGCTTGCACTCTTCATACTATTTGAACAGTGCAAGTAATAGAATATTCAGAGTCTCTGAAAATTCTCTGGACTTTTTCTTCTTTCCATGAATTTCCTTAAGGTACCCTCAGGATCAAAGCCTACTTTTGGGATGACTTGCCTCTCCCCCAGCTGCCTACTTCCACGTTGCTCAGGAAGACCTTCATATTCACCAGAGAGGCTTTTCAGTGAACTTACGTGGCTATGAAGAGAGGAGGGGATAGGAAACTTTCCTTCTCTTACCTTTCTTAAGTTAACATCCAAGCCAATAGAATTAGAGTAATATTTATTGATTTTAACAAATTACAAGTGAATAGAATTAAATGGCAGTGAGGTGTAAGGCTAAGATTTCTGAAGGCAAGGAAGAAGGAAAATTGTATACTTGTTGTGTGCATATATATGGTGTTTGTGTGTTTGGTTCCAAGAACAATATGTGTTGAAACAGCATGACGGTGTTTGCAGAATGGGTAGATTGGGAAGGTGGAGATCAACACAAAACTATAATATAGTTAACCTTCATGGATAGACTGATGTTCTATCCAATGCTTTTGTATCTGTTTCTTTTCAATTCAATTCCTTTATTCAACCGATGTTTCTTTTCCTGTTCATTATAAGTCACTTTCTGGGACAAACCAGGGCAGTACTACATGCAGAGCCTAGTGAAGATACAGGAAGAGATACCCTTATGCCTATTAATAAGTGCTTTGGAGTAGGATAGTTTCCATATCCATACCAAGCTGCTAGAGCTCCCCTTCCATTTGACTCTCACGAAATATCAGAACTGGAGAAGACAGACCATCCTGGGCAGCCTGGCCTGTCAGAGCCCAAGCTGGAAAAACACATGAACTCTGATGTTGATCACCCCACTATGCAGGATCTGTTGGAAGTTCTCATAAGAAAAGCCGTTCTCTTCCTTGGCAGCAGAGGGTGCCACTTCTTTCTCTCTGGAGCAGCAGGAAGCAGAGCTATGAGTGAAATAGGAAAGCAGTTACCGTACTCTGTCTTAACTGAACAGAAACTTTCCAGCTTCTTGAATGTGGATATGACAGGGGCAAGCCTACTTGCTAAGAGCAAAGGTATTTTTCATGGGCTGTGTGCAAAATTATCCAGCTCTGGAAGAAGTAACTTTAGAACAGTAGCTTTCAAATCCTTTCCCTTCATTGAACCTTCTTTTCAGTGGAATTGCCTACTGGGGAATGCTTGCACTTCTGGGCAGGAACACCTGTGCATTACAGAGGGTTCTGGAGAGTGCTCTAGGTTCCACACTTAGCTTTTATGGGATGCTGTCCTGGCATGCTGAACCTCAGTATCCCTCTGCATGAGCTGAAAAGGTACCCCACAACACACCCAAAGCATTGTAAGAGCATTCAGTGAAGTTTGGCTCCCATTACTCATCCTTCCATGAAGGAACTCCTGCTAGGGTTTCAGGACTCCCCACAAGTGTTTGGAAACCATAAGGTGTAACTAGACTTGGATCCAGCTGTGGAGTAATGGTTAGAATAACCATGGAGCCCATGGTTGCTAAAGCACAGGAGAGCAATCCAGTATTAGGTTGGTGGCAAAGGAGAATGAGCCAAGAAGCCAGATGTTCAGACTCACCACTCAAGGATTATCTGAACCTTAGCTATTAGATCTGAGGAATCTTGCTGGCATGCTGAAGCAGACGCAAGGCTAGCCTGGAGGCAGCAGCAGGAGCAGGGATTCATGTTCCAGAATGAAAGAAAAAGATGTAGAGCAACTCAGTTTGTGTTATAGCAAGTAGACTTACGTAGCCTTCTATTACATTACAACAAAATGGTCAAATCAGGAACATGAATAAGTTAAAAGGACTGGACAGTACAGTCTTCTGTTTCTAAATCTGCAAGGAGGACCATGTTTTTGGAGATCTAGCTTGTAAGGGTGGCTGGGGAGACCCGGCCAGATGGGCGGGGTACAAATAATAAATTATTATTATTATTATAGTAAGATTTCACAATGAGATAAAGAATATGCAACCTTTGTGCCCTCATGTACACATTGATCATCATGTTCTCTGGGCAGTGCTGCTATTCTCTACCTGTGCTTCCTCAGGGCATCATATGTTGAAATCTCCAATATCGATTCTGTTCAAGGCATTGGGAAATGAAACTCTTTATTATTTGGCTATGCACTGGACTTTATTTCTGCGTACCTGGTTCTGTTTCCATTAGCTAGGAATGTATGCGTTAGTTCTGCCATAAAGCCCAAGTTCCTCTCTTGCCTCATTCACTGCTGCCTTAAATAATAAATCTTTGTCTGTTAATTGCATTTACATACACACAGTCAAGGATATGAAATGTCACCTCACCAACATGGCTAGTGACAAGTAATCTAACAAATGAGTTGAGTACACTGCAGTTGAGTAATCCCACAAGCTGAAATGTGTTTGGCCCAAACACATTTTCTAAGTAATCCTCACAGTTGAGTGCAACGGAGGGTAGCTTTAAAACAAAGGGCAGGATGGTATTCAAAGTACAGTCTTTTGTGGAATCCAAGGGCCGGGAAACCTGGTGATCTTGGCCATGGAAAAGCATCTTTGGCAGCAGTACTGCACCTGCTGCATTGAGTGACAGTTGAAAAGAGGGGAGAGAATAGTAAGGAAAAGTGAGGAAATGGAAGAATTGAGCAATGCTATGATTCTCACTCTTGCTTTCTTGTAAAGTACCAGCTTTGGATGTAGCACTTGGAGCAAAGTTGCTCACACCACCCGTTCATTCTTTGGCATCTTAATAAATCAGCTCCACCGGAGATGGTAGCACTACTAATTCTATTTTAAAATTAAATGCTTGCCAGAAATTTATAGGATCTAAGTTTGTATGGCAGATCTTTAGTAGAAAAGGTATGAGATCTCTCTCTCTCTCTCTCTCTCTCTCTCTCTCTCTCTCTCACACACACACACACACACACACACACACACACACACACACACTGACTGTATCAGTCATTCAGTCACTGTTGCAGTTGCAACACACATTGCCATGCATTCACAGAGACTAAATGAATCCCAGTCTTGGATTAATGCATCAAGCGTAACTGCAACCTGAAACCTGGGTACACTCCCCCCCCCTCTGGAAAGTTACTGACCAGAAGGCAAGAACCACAACAAAATTTTAACCTCCTCATGGACACAATTTTTCTAGATTGTGTGATGGGACCTTGGGAACAAAAAGCACCATTCTCCTAGAAAGTTTAACTGAACCAAGATGTGTGTGCAGTGTGTACACTCTTCCTTGTTTTAGTTTAGATGGCTTCTGGAATTGGTACTTCAAAGGGAGAGGTTTTCGGCAGGCAGGCAGGAGGCAAAAAGAGAATGATTCTCACCCAGCAAAAATCTTCAGAAATAATCTTAGGCATGACATAATAGCACATGTCACAAAGTGATATAGGCACATACACCGTAAAGCAGGATTTAATAGTTTTAAAGGTGAAAAATCCTGTTTTCAGATGACACATCCATTAATTTGGGTATGCAATATCTGATCCAGCAAGGCTCTTTAAAACTGAGAGTATTTCATGCCTGCCATTCGTATTAGTTAGGAACTCCACTGCAATTCTATCAGACAGACGTGTGACATACCTCTACCATGAATGGCATATACATGCACTCATAAGTGGCATATAGAAATAAAGATCCTTCCCTATTGTTTTTAACCCCTCAGCACCAGTGATCCAGAGCTGCTTCTGCCAAAACCCTGGTTCAAAATGCATAATAATGCTTAAGCTTTGGGAAATCCCAACACCCCTGTGCCAAGAGATTCACAAATATAGTAATGAAACCTCTTGACTCAAAAGTGAGCACTATTTAACAGAACAAGCATGAACCGCCTTTAGGAGATTTTGCAGCTGGATTTGTTCCACTGTGTCAGAAGCTGAATTTCCATCCCTGATAGTAGATTTATAAAAAAAAAAAAATGTGAAATGCACACACACCACTGTTCACATTATATGTTTGTGGGGTATACAGAGAGGCACCCTCATCGAGGAAAACATGAGCACAGCAGAGGGCAATGCACAGAGAGTTTCTCCATCCTGCTCTCCTTTACAGAGCTATCGATGATGCGACTGATCAGGACTGATCACCCATTAAGTGTTTCAGCGAGGAGTGAATATGGGAGAAGTAGGTATATGGACTCAGGTTGCTTCCACAATAATGCTCTTTATTACTGCTGAGGCATTACTTTCCACAATTAGCTGGAAGCAGAATTTTTCATTAATTTTGTTCTTTTCATTTTACAGTGAAATAGGAGCATTTCATTATTAAAAATGAAAAGAAAAAAGTAATAAAGGGAAGAAACTAGTTGGGAACAGAAATGGACACTGGGGTAATTAAGGGAGGCAATTCAAGGGACAATGAATGAGCTATTCATCAGCAATCCCCCACCCACACTCATTGGGAAGTAATAAAATGGGCTGAACCTGCAAACTGGAAGTGTTTAATTAAAGGCAAAGGAGCTCTTAAAAGCCTTCATAGTGTTTTGTCCACACTAGGCAGGCTGGTGCAGCAATAGCATTTTATCACACACATAAAAATCGGTACAAATTAGGTCTGGAAAAAACCTGGGAGGAAGATGCACAGCAGCCGGGAGCTCTGTAAAAAGTGAGTGGGTGAAAGATTGCAAATTCTAGAGAAAAGGGTTAGAGTCCACTAACTGGCAATGAGCACTATCAGAGATCAGTAGCTGGGTAGTTCAGGCAGTGGTGATCTTGCAGCATCACAGGTACTTTATGAAGCCCCCCCCCCCGCCACAAACTTTTTATTGGCTGTAGAAAGATACATATAAAGCTTCCACATGCCTCAATGAGAAGGAGCCTTCAACATAGCATTGCACGCTAAGGATGTTTATAAATGAATTAAATGGCAGATGTCAAAGCCTCCAGGAACTGTCCACCAAGTTTTATTCTGCACATGTTTCTTAAAAAATTAAAATGAGTACTTTGTGTGATAATTTACAAGCAAATCAGTATCAATAAATCAGAATCATGTAAGCAGTCATGTTTATTATATTCTTGTTGCTTAATATTCATGATAGTAATTTACTTTTATAGTACAGTTTCACTGTTATCTCCTTCAGTGCCATAACTTTTGAGTCAGGCAAGCTGCAAAAGTACAAAGTCCAGTAACCCTTTCAAGGCTACAAAAGTTCCTTCCATTAGTAAGAGGAATGTATGCACACATACAGAGGAAGGGCATGAGCCCCACACACCCTGCTGTGCTGATGCCCCACTCAGCAGCTGAGCACCCTTGGGCAACAGGTTCCAGCTGGTGTTCTAGAGCTGTGCATATCCTCTCTCCTGCAGCAGGTGTTTGTGGTTTGTATGTAGTTCTTGAAGGAAGAGGGATGCAAACTTGTAATTTCTGGCAAGGAACTGTTGCAACTGCTCTTATTTGTCTATCGGATATTGCATGGCTGCTAGTCTATGTTGTATCCTAGGTCACAGGTATTTCTAGAAGCTACCCAGACTCAGTGTGTGAGCATGTGTGTTTGGGAGAGAGAGAATCATTGCACTGCAACAATGCAGCAGAATTTGTGGGTTGCACCCAGACTTCAAGAAAGTGACAGCTGCTTTAAATTCCATTGGGCAAGGACTCCTAATCTGCTGCAATCTGTGAAATTGGTGCCACATGTCATGTGAATGAATTTAAAGCAGCCCCTAAAAGCCCCATTGAGAAATGATTACAGTTGTACTGCAAACTCTTCATATGAGGTATCCCTCCCCTTGCCTTTAATAAGGCATTACCAATGATGGTTACAAACACAGATGTGCACTCACACATTCATCAAGATAGGGCTCCAAACAATCAGAAATATTCTCATTCTGTTTTATAACCAGTTTTGTATCATTTGTAATTAAAAGCATGGCTCTGTCCCAGGTTCAAGAGTGATTTTCATCTTCTGTGGGATTCAAGCATCTTAGTTTAATGAAAGGAACTTGTGCCCTTAATGAAACATGGAAAAGGGATCCCCCCCCCCTTGGTACCACTTGGATGTGAAAGAAATTTGCTTCCTATTCTCTGTCTGGACAGTAATGTCTGCTTTCGTAATGTTGTTTAAGAAGCATTATTTCCACTGCATCTCTTAGTATAGGGAGTTCTGTATAATGCTTAGCTTTTGGTCTTCTACATGTCTTGTGAGGTATGAAAACTGGACCCTGGTTATCCTTTCAGCTGATGACCTGGCTAAGTAAGTTTATGAACTTAGGTATCCCACATTCAAACTCAACAGTCTATCTGCTCACCTCACCCTGATACATTCATCTGCATTCCTGCATATTATCTCCATCCCGTGTTCTTATTGGATATCAGCATTCTATGGAAATGATTACTAAGCACATGAACACACATACGCACACACACCTGCTAAAATACAACATGCTGGTGTTGGTTCTAGGTTTTGGGAGGCCCTTGGACAAGATGTTCTCAGTACCCCTCACCGCACTATCACCATTGACCACTTGTATGCCTTTACCTCTGGTTCCAATTGGCATCACTGTCCAGAGAAAGAGAGAGAAGACAATGATTGCACAAATGAATGCTCATTTCCTTGCTCCTTTCACTTTCTGCTCACTTGGAGGGACCAGACAAGCAGGAAGGAAGCAACAGGAGATGCAGAAGAGCTAGAAGGCTCCAGCAATTGGGAGCAGTGCTCTTGCCTACTGAAGTGTGGATCCAGTGGTGCCAACTCAGGACACTAGTTCTGCACTTGATGCACTAAATGTATTGGAAATTCACAGCTGCGAAGCAATATTCATTTTTGTGAATGTAGGTTCACAAACTGTAGGTTTTAATCGGTGATAATGGATGAATCTGTCCTACAAGACTATTTCTATATAGGTGCTATTTAAGATGTTCATAGCCAGCAAACAATCCTTAGTTGTATAAGTATTTATCCTAATCTGTTCTTTCTCCTTTACTTTTGATCACTTAAAACACTAAATCTCCAGTTCTGGTGAATTATATGGTATATAATGGTATATAGTGTGTTAGATGACTAAAGGTTATGATCACTTGATAACACCACAGGGGCATGTAGTGAAGGATATTTCTCTAGAGCAAACATAAAGTCATATTTTTTTTCTTGTCACCTAATTATATTGCTGACTGAATTTTGAAACAACCAACGAAAGGCCTTGATCAAGTAACCCACTGGTTTCAGTGGGAGAGATCCAAGCATATGATTAACTTTCCCACTGAAATCAATGGAACTTGAAAGTGCTTAACTTAGACTGGATTGTTAACTTTGACTGAATACTGAATAATGGATTGAGTAAAATGTGTCATCAGCCTGGTCACTTGAGAGAGAACTTCAGAATTACTTATGACAAAGGAATAAATTGTGCCCATGATTCAATATATGGAGAACAGATAAGCAGTTGAAAATGAAAAGTGCAGAATATCATTACATGTATTTCTATTTATAACCTATAATTATTGAGATTGTAGCAATTAATCAATCACCTGATTAGCATGCAGGGTCAGCAGGATCTCCTGATCTTATCTTGAAGCTTGAATTAATTAATTACCCATTAAGCAACCTTATTATTTCCTACTTGTGTACCCAGTTTGCACGAAGGGTGCCTATTGACAAAACATATCCTGCTCTCTGTATTTATTGCAGCAGGCATATGAAGTTACTGACATACACTTACTAATTTACAGTCAGAATTATGAATGAGTTAAAAGACTTTAAGCTTTGCATAATTTCAAACTACTTGTTATATTCTAATTAGCTGGGTTCGATTGATTTGTTTTCAGTATAGCTCTCAGCTGTTCAAGTGGAGTCAAATTCAACTGGTGCACATTGTTGCAATGATATAATTGTGTTAATTGTGCTACAAGTCAATGTAGTCTTTTTGCACAGGCTTGGTCTTTGTACTCTTAATGGTGTATGTGCCATGCCACTGGCCTTGGCGTTTCTCTTCCACCCTGCTCCATTCTAATTGCTCTTGGTGTCATTATTTTTCCCCAAATGCTCAATGTAAATTTCCACAATTCTTTATCTTAAATCATTAATCCTAGACAATACCTGCTTTATTATACTAAATAGTTATTTCTACTTCTTCATGTCTGAACCAACAAATGCTTGAGCATCCTTTAATTTGAGTGGTCACTTTTGGCTATAGTTTCCAAACTTTACTTTACTTTTTTTCAATTATTTTTGCTTATAACCGTTCTCTTTTTCTCTGGAGATACTGTTTTTCATAAAGGTCCAAGGAAATCTTCCTAATCTTGACCTTAGTCAGTTGCAAACTGTCAATTTAAACACAGTGTGTGAGGGCATCAGAGTGGTGAATCAGTTGTGAGGGACCACTCTGCAATGAATGCCCAACACCTAGGATAGGCAGTTTATTTAGGCTGGGAAAAGGTCAAATTAGTATGTACCCAATTTGGGAGTAAATCATGGGAAGGGAGGGTAAAGAAGGCCAGGGCATGCAGAATGAGGCTTCTATTGTCCCTTGTTACTTTGTCTGAGGAGTATCCAGGTCAGAAGCAGGCCTTCCATGTCTTTCATCCTCCAGTCTGACTGGCACTGAAAGCGTGCCGAGTCTTCTGAAGCATCTACTCATTTTGTATGGGTAGGAGCTCTGTCAGTCAAGAGCAGCATGGGAGACACTTTCATTCTGATTTGGACTGAGCAACTCATTGGCAGAACAGTGCCACTCAGCCAAAAGCACCACAGAGGTCCATTGCCATTCAACAGGTATGTCTAGGGGAGCCATGAAAATCTAAATGGCAACTAGATGCTACTTGTGGAACATCCATTGAACACCTCTGGCTATAAGGCCTTTGTTTTAGGGTTCTTGAAATGATGCAGAGTGTCCCACTTAAACAGTTGGTCTAATCTGAAGCTGGCATTGCTTAGGTGAAAGAATCCTAAAATTCATTACCTTGTCATTTCCTCTTCTGTCACGTATTTTTATCTATTCATTGTCTTCTTTATCTTTTCTATATCTCTTACGTTAAAGCTGTAATGCTTTCTCCTACCCGTTGGATGCTTTTCTAAAAGTATTTTGTTTAGCCCTAAGTATTTCACATCTTGATGTGTCTTATCTCTTAACGCCAACCTAAAAAGAGTGTAAGGGTATATAATGCAAGCCACCCAGTATATGAGCCTGCGATCTAAACAGCTATCTGTCCTAGGCTAAAATATTCAGAAAGTGCTGTTGAATATAAGTGCTTTGTTTTTACTGGGTATGTGTGAAACACAAATTTACTTTTTAAAGGTTTTTATTATTTTCTTTTTCTAAGAACTCACTGAGCTTATTCCCTAGTAAAGTGAGTTTAGGATTTCTGCCTTTTGTGTATATGTGCATAGTAACCTTCTGCTATCAATTTTTGTATTTGGAGGTTGGCCCCAGTTCACCTCATCCTTCTGACTGGCTAAACTTAGTCTCTGTTATGCTCCCATCCCCTAAGCACCTCATTTTCCACAGCCCCATCCTCTTAAAATAGCTTCACTTCTACAGCTTTTGGTCTAATTTTTTGTTTCCTCATTTTACTTCCATACCCAGTTCTTGAATCCATGTTTTTTTGCAGCTAAAAGAGCCTCTACAGCTTTTTCTAATATAAATCCAGCTGCCCAAGAGATGGTTATTCTGTCTCTACACTTAAAAGTGAAGATGTAGTGTGTAGCGGAATTGAGGATGGGTGTGGGTGATTGTTTTGCCAAAATGTGCAGCTCCTAGGTGGAATCTGCAACAGCAGCAGTTAGCATGCTCTTATATTTAACTCGTAAACTTCGCCAAATTAAGTATGGAAGCTACTGATAGGCTCTACATATGGAACTAGAAAATGGCACTTTTCTCCATTTGCTTTTCTGACCGTAACCACGTTTTCTTACCGTCAGCACTTCCACTATAAACTCTTTTTGTCAGAGGTTTATAACACAAATGTAAAGATTTGCTATGGGCTAAATCTCAATCCAAGAGTAAATGTTTATACCAATTCTGAAAACAATCAGCTTGCCCATTTGTAGTTATGCATGTGTTCATCATCTGTTATTGCTTGTCCAATGCTCTGTAACTTCTGGAAGGAAAAAAGAGACATCTGGAGGAAGGGGGAAAATGTTTTTGCTATCCTGCAGATATAGAGTGTGTTCTCCTGAGCTGTTGAATGAGGTACTGCATAAATGTCTGTTTTTTCAGTTTATAGCTAAAACTTTCTGATGGAGCTGGTCAGATTATCCACCGAGGACAATTTATCGCTTTTACTGCTTGTGAATTATCTGGGCTGGCTGAATCTGGAGATGGGCAAATTATTCAATGTGAATAATTTATCTGATCAGCTTAGCTTTTTATGTATCATGATTTATTTGCAGGCAGGTGATGATTCTTACGAGGGTATTCATTACTTGCAGTTTTCCTGCAAATAGTTCCACAAGCGAGCTTTAGACTATGGTTTGCTCCTGATTGGCTTTCAGTGGACAACATAATTAATCACCTCCATCACATGGCATGTGTCTTGCTACTTCACTGGCTGATCTAAGCAAAGGATCGGCTCCGCAAGGTGGTGAATACTTCCCTCTGTGAGGGAGCCTTTCCAGACCCACTGAAAGAGGCGGTTATTAAACTGCTTCTTAAAAAAACCATCTTTGGACCTGGCCAATATGGTCAACTATTGCCCAGTCTCAAATCTCTCATTATTGGGCAAGGTGATTAAGCAAGTGGTCGCTGAACAATTCCAGGCACGCCTGGAGGATGCGGAAACTTTGGATCCCTTCCAGTCAGGATTCAGCCTCATCGTGGGACTGAAACTGCCTTGGTCGCGCTGGTTGATGATCTCTGGTGGGCTAGGGATAGAGGTGAAAACTGTTTCCTAGTTCTGCTGGAGCTCTCAGCGGCCTTTGATTCCATTGACCGTGACATCTGGACCGTCTAGAGGAGCTGGGGACACAGTTATGCAGTGGTTCTGCTCCTTCCTCCTGGGCCGTGTTCAGAAAGTGGTGGTGGGGGATGAGTGTTCAGACCCCTGGGCTCTCACTTGGGTGCCTCAGGCTCCGTCCTCTCCCCCATGCTTTTTAACATCTATATGAAGCCGCTGGAAGAGATCAGTAGGCAGATGATACCCAGCTCTAACTCTCTTTTAAATCAGAACCAGTGAAGGTGGCGAATGGCCTGTGTGAGTGTCTGGAGGTAGTTGGAGGATGGATGGCAGCTAATGGATTACGGTTGAATGCTGACAAGACAGAAGTATTGTTTTGGGGGGACAGGGCTCCCTGGTCCTGAACGGGGAGTCATTTTGGACTCAAAGCTGTCCATGGAGGCGCAGGTCAATTCTGTCCAGGGCAGCTACCAGCTCCATCTGGTACGGCAGCTGAGACCCTACCTGCCTGCAGACTGTCTTCCCAGAGTGGTGCATGCTCTGGTTATCTCTTGCTGGGACTACTGCAATGCTGCTCTACTGGAATAAACAGGCACAGTCCACTGAAGCCTTTTGCCTTCTCTCTAGCAGGAGGATTTATCCTTCACACCAGACTGCCTGACCAGCCTTGTGTGGGGTTGGTGATGATTGGGTCACCCAGTTAGATTCCTTACTAGCTGGCAGCAAGCAGCACCTTAAATTGACCCTGACCTGACCCTACTGAAATAAGTAGGTTTTATTCTTATTGGAATCCTGATTTTACCTATGGGCTCTAAGCTTTCATGATCAAAAGCAAAATTGAAAAATCCCACTGTTGGCATCGTGCATGTGTTCCTCTGCATACTGTTCACAAACAGCAATAGAATCTTGTTCATTAGTATTGTCTGCTGTGATGATGCTTATACACTGCAGGTTGCCCAGATAATAAAGCACTAGAGTAAATATTAAGTACATTACATTTAAAGCATTTTTTTTGTAACTATAAATATAGAGTGAATTTAAAATGAATATTTTAAAGATAGATTTACATAGGTTTAAGCCAGTGGTTATGCCTTCATAGCACATAGACACAGAGTAATTAAGGTGATCTGTTCTGTTGCTCCATCTTCAGCTGATAAGAGTTAGCAAGCTCTGGAGGCCTGCAAAGCTCTCCTTCAGGCAGAAAGGAAAGCAGATTGAGAATAAAAGCCTTGTGAGGCTTTACTCCTAGTGATTGAAGTTTGTCCAACAAAAGCATTCACTTGTACCTTCTTTCACTTTACCTCTCTCATTCTCTGGAACCATCACACAGTATTAACATCTGTATCCTATTATACAGTAGAAGTAGAACAGAGTAGCACCACAGAGTAGCACTCACGGGACTTGGGCGTCATCTAAAATGAAAGTGTGCATCATGTATGAAGCAGTCCTGCCTACTCTCAGGGGATAGTTATGTCCTGGTGTGGCTTAAATTCTATCTCCCAGATGAGAAGACAAAAAAAAAGGTACACTTAAAGGTTGTTTGCTGGTAGTAATAGGGAAATGAAGCTCCAAAATGTTTAATTTGGGAATGGAAGTAGAGAGACATGCATCCCTGCCCAGACACTGAATGCCTGGAGTGGGCAGCAAGATTGAACCTCTGTTCAAGGGTATGTGCATACAGTACAATTTGAATGCAGACAAGAGTCCATATACCTACAATTTGCATACTAGTCACACAGGAGTTGTAGAGAGGCTTGGATGAAAATACAGAGGCCAGGCCAGAGCATGTCATCACGATGCAGTTCCCACTTCCATACTTTCAACATACCTGTTCGTCATCTCACAGTGCTATTATTCTCGCATGGATTTCTTCCACATTGTGGAGGTTCCATCTTACAATGAATATTATTGTGAGTTGTGGGGGCCAGGGTTTGTGGGTGCCAGATTTCCCTAAATTTCTGGATTTAGTAAGTTTTAGAATTTAACCAATGCTTGGAGAGTTAAACTGAAAGTCAGAGTTTTAATAGCTGGACTCAGCTTTCCACGGCCTGAGAGATGGACTGTTGACAGAGAACAAAGACAGGGAGATTGGGCATAAGCAAAGGCTGTGTGCCACCCTGAGCTCTGAGTGAGTTAGCAGAGACAAAGCAGAGTAGAGTTTAGGATTGCAGTGGTGGTAATGTGACTACAGTCTGTAAAATGCACCCAGCTGAGCAGGGGGACAGAGAGTCACAGCTGATTTCTGCCAGCATTCAAGACTGTAGAAGCAGGAACTTTGGAATTTATATTCCTGAGGTTGACATTCCACCCACAATTTTTGGCTGGGCTTAGTAACCATCCCTTGTTTGGCATAACAAGCAAGGATTGGTACATGGCACAGCCTGACATCATTTTGAAAGAGACATTTTGCTGCTTTGTGTCATCAACAACTTTCAACTGCTCACCCCTGGCAGAGTATACCAAAAGGTGTCCCTGCTGGTCATCAGAATTACATTTTAGCCCCACCGGCTTCTATATTTGTGGGCTCCTGGCTACTTCTACATATGTTTTGTCATTAGCAGAGAGGTACCTGGTACTTCCAGAGTTGCCACATCATTTATTTTATCTTACCCCCAAGCAGGAGGAATTAAAAAGCTACAGGGATTAATCTGAGGTAGAGGAAGTATTTTAGCAAGCCCGCTGCTGTGTTTAGGCAAGGATCCAATCTTCACCTTTCCTCCTACCTCTCTTTAGAAGCTTTTGTAGCATGAGCAAGTACGGTAGCTTAAGCAGGGAGTAAAACCAGTGCACGCTAGGCCGGTGCTTAGTCCACTTTGGGCTGCTAATTCAGACCATTTTATTCCATCAATTCAATATAAAACAAGTAGAGAGACAGCAGTTACATAAAGGAAAATGAACTATTGGTTCCCGCCCACCAGCTAAGGGTAACACTGGTCCAGTCCTAACTCAGTTCCTCAGTTCATCCTCTACTGATGAATAAAGAGCTTGGGACTTGTTCCTGAAACAAAATAGAGACAAAAATGGAGATGAAAGCAATATCGAAGCTCACCATGTTTGTGTTGAACTTCCAAAAGTAGGGGCTAGCATGGGAGAAAACAAGTGACCAGTGAGGGTCCTAGACTCTTCAGGTTCCTTATGTACACATGGGCAGTGATACTTAACACAATGTAGAGGTCATGGAAGTCACGTTAAAGGGCAAACTTGAGAAGATATTTCCATTCTTCCTTGCCAGGCAGGAGGAAAACAGCCCTTTGTTGAAGGAAGAGTAGATCCCATATTTCCTAATGTTTCCTCTATAGTGACATAGAGTACAGGGAGCCAACAGGCTGCTCTCCAGATGTTGGACTGCTACTCCCATCAGCCCCAGTTAGCACAGCCAATAGTCATGGATGGTTGGGAGTTGTAGTCTAATAATATCTAGATGGTACCACATTGAATAGCCCTGGTATATAAAATCTCTGGGTAAATACAGGATTATTATTGAGAACCCTGCATTGCAGGGGGTTGGACTAGAGACCCTCAGGGTACCTTCCAACTCTACAATTCTGTGATTTTTTTTTTAATTAACAGGGTCAGAAGATTCAGGGCTGGCTTTTCCATTATGTGCTGCAATTTTTAAAAATTATTTTGTAAACATAGGAGGAAATGAAAATTACTAGTATTGGCAAATAAATAAGCAATTACAATGTTAAGTAGCCACCTGGGCCTGAAGGGATAGGAGACTCTCTTCCCTCCCACCCATCCACCTGCTTGTTCTTATGGGCCACCATCAGTTAGGATACAATTGGGTTGCTAAAAAATGTTTTAATATATGCATTAGTTCAGAGCTATGTGTGAATACAAATACTAATGATAATAAAAACACTTAGTATGTATGTAGTGATATTCCTGGATGGATGAAGTGCTCCTCATACATACATAATCTTGTGTTACTATTTTCTCAAGTTTGTGATACACCTTCTGCAGGTATATTGGAAAACAAAGAAGGATCAGTCCTTTTTTTGTTATTCTGCAGATGGCTATCATTTATGTGAAACTTGCCTTTGCCACCAAGGTCTCATGTGCAGTCTCATTTTGAGAGCTTTGAGGAGGTTTTGGGTCTGTGTGCTAGAAAAAAGAACATGCCCCACGTCGTAGCCAAGTCATTATAAAGAACATTTTCCCTAGATAACAAGTATTAGAACAAACATGTATGAGCATTAGCTAATGCAAATCCCAATTCATTTGTTGGGCTAAGTTATTTTCAGAGGAGGGGGAGGGGAAATTAGCAGGCGGCTCTACTTGGCGACTAGAAGCCAAAAACAAAGCTCACTGCAGAAGGGGGATGGGGGGAGAATAACACCTCTGTTTTGGTGTATATGAGTTGCAACATATATATTGAATACTGGCAATGTCTGGTAGATGAATAACTGGATTTTCTTAAGCTGCATCAGAGTTATGAAGACACAGTGAAGACACATTGAAATGAATCGGCATCTTCTCAAATATAATGGGATGGTTATAGACTTTGCCTTCTGCAGAAGGTTTTTGATCCAGCAGAGGGATCTTGCTGGTGGTGTTGGAGAGTGACTTTCGTCCGTCTTTCCCCCGTACCTCTATCACTACCCACATTTCCCCCATGCTACCTCATACCTTGGACCCTGGTTGTGTGTACTTTATATATCTCATACCTTGGACCCTGGTTGTGTGTACTATATATATATAGAAGGGAAGAAAGAAATAAAATCTCAAAAAACTGATACTGATATATTAGAAACTAATTGAAGCAAACTCTTGTTTGGAACCAGGTCAATATTAGATGGCATGATCTTAGATGCAAAGTGTTTTTACTGAGAAAGGGTAATCTGTACTCTTAAAAAGATGTGTTATTGTGGGGCCCAATCCTTTTGCAAACAAAGTAGTGGGGTTTTTGTTTTTGGTTTTTTATTTGTCGGAATTGGTGCAAAACTAGGCTTTTTAAAGATTGGCACATTTTCCAAAATCTGTTTGTTCAGTTCCTCTCACTTCGCTTCCCTTTATTCTGTTCTTTATAATCCATTCATAGCTGGGGTAAGAAACTCTGGGCCGTAAATAAATAAATTACTTGCTGTGTTCAGTTAAAAAGGCTTGTTTTTCTTTGTAAGAACGAGCAAGAGAGAGGGAGCGTGCGCGTCTGTGCGCGTGCACAAGATCAGTCCTCAGGTGGAACTGTGGCTCCTATGCCTTTCGTTCTCGAAGCTGTTATTCTGGAAGGGAATGGAGGCAGCTGTGTTTACAGCTCAAGTCTTGGCATACATTTACCAGAATCTATTATTCATATCATTCAGTATCAGGGAGAGATCTCAGGCCACCTGTCTATCTGACAAATTCACCCTTTTGTGAGCTTTCTGTTCATAGCAAATTATGTTCACATTGATGAATTGAGTTTTTATGAGCATTGCTAACTAACATTCTCACAGAAGGCCAGGGGCAATAGACTGCAAGTGTTTCTGGTCCACAAGTAAATGTTAAAACAGAAAAAAAAATATCCTGCCAGTATTTAAAGACAATTTGCCATGAAGGAATAGTTAAAACATTTGGCAGTCCCTTCATATTTATAAATTCAAAGCTGTCCATAAATTATTGCAAATACTCTGCTTATAACAAACAAAAACAGGGTAGAATGCTGTCTGTGGTTCCTTCCATAGTATTAAAAATGTTGTGTGTGTTGTTGTTTTTTTAAAAAAAGATAACTTGTGTCCAGCAGAAATATTTCTTATTTTTATCAAAATATACATGGGATTGAGACATCTAATGCAGTCTGCAAGAGAATACTTTAGCTGTGCCTCTGTAGTACAAAGAAGAACAAACATTAAGAGACTGTATTTCACAATTTGATCTGTTAAATGAAAAGACAAGAATGGAGAAGGTATGGTCCTCTTCAGCAGGAAATAAAAATGTTCTCTGTCCAAATTGTAGTGTTTTTTTTTAAAAAAACCACGGTTCACAAGAAAAGCCATCCAAAGTAAAGTACGATTGAAACTGGGAGGCAGATAAGCACAAAATGAATCATTTCTGGTGCCAGTATGTGCAGATCTATTGGTATTTTGTGCCAATGAAACTCACCTTTTGCCACTAAAACTCTCAGATTTTATACAGTTAAGCCTGTTACGATGCATAACTTAGAAGCTCAGCCTTTTGAATCCTGGGACTTCTTGGGGGGGGGGGAATGTTCAGGAGGCCAGGAACTAAACAACCTTGAAATCCTCAGGTTTCTAAGATCCAAGCTACATGTTATCAGTGCCTTTTAAAAACACATTAGGGAGAACAGCAGCTAGGGAAAAATCGGAGGCAGGGAAAGGAGAGGAGACCCCTCTCTTCACTATGTTTTTCACATGTGATACTTCCTACAAAGTGTGGCACATACTGCTCTAACTCTTACCAGGTTATTGCTGCACTCATTTGTGTATAGTTTGGACCTAAAGGCTAAATTTCAGTGTGAAATTCGACACATATTAAAACACTGTAAATTACTTTTCCCCCAGAAGGTTTGTCCCAGCTTTCATCCCAATCCAAACAAACTACATTGGGGTATCTGAGTCAGGGGTGCTCATTATCTTCCTATCACAAATTAGTGCTAAAGAAGAAGTGATGGAAAAGGAAGGCCTAACCACATGCACCTGTGTGGCCGAACATTGTTGTTGTTGTTTAGTCGTTTAGTCGTGTCCGACTCTTCGTGACCCCATGGACCAGAGCACGCCAGGCACTCCTGTCTTCCACTGCCTCCCGCAGTTTGTTCAGACTCATGTTGGTAGCTTCGAGAACACTGTCCAACCATCTTGTCCTCTGTCGTCCCCTTCTTCTTGTGCCCTCCATCTTTCCCAACATCAGAGTCTTTTCCAGGGAGTCTTCTCTTCTCATGAGGTGGCCAAAGTATTGGGGCCTTAGCTTCAGGATCTGTCCTTCCAGTGAGCACTCCGGGCTGATTTCCTTAAGAATAGATAGGTTTGATCTTCTTGGAGTCCATGGGACTCTCAAGAGTCTCCTCCAGCACCATAATTCAAAAGCATCAATTCTTCGGCGATCAGCCTTCTTTATGGTCCAGCTCTCACTTCCGTACATTACTACTGGGAAAACCATAGCTTTAACTATACGGACCTTTTTCGGCAAGGTGATGTCTTTGCTTTTTAAGATGCTGTCTAGGTTTGTCATTGCTTTTTTCCCAAGAAGCAGGCGTCTTTTAATTTCGTGACTGCTGTCACCATCTGCAGTGATCATGGAACCCAAGAAAATGAAATCTCTCACTGCCTCCATTTCTTCCCCTTCTATTTGCCAGGAGGTGATGGGACTTCTCATATAGAAGAAAAGCAGAAAGTGAGATCCCATGTTGTTGTTTTCTAAGCTCCCATGGGTACTTGCTGAAGACAGGGGACATGAATAGAATAGAATAGAATAGAATAGAATAGAATAGAATAGTCTATGTTGCACGATTGAGGGTGGATATACTTGCTTCCCAGCTCTTATTCCACTTCATTGGCTTCCAAGGGCAGGAGGTTGAACTAGATGGCCCTCAGAATCTCTTCCAACTCTACAATTCTTTGCATGCAAAAAAAAAAAAAAGCAGGTTCAATCCCTGGTGTCTTCAGGTAGAGCTGGGAATGACTCCATCTTGATAGGCTGGAGCACTGTTGCGAATCAATGGCAACAAGTTGGACCAGTGGTTGGACTCGTATGAGGATGGATAACTGTGAATATTGTGGGACGCGGGTGGCACTGTGGGTTAAACCACAGAGCCTAGGGCATGCCGATCAGAAGGTTGGCAGTTCGAATCCCCGTGACACAGTGAGCTCCTGTTGCTCGGTCTCTGCTCCTGCCAACCTATTATAATAGCAGTTTGAAAGCACGAAGTGCAAGTAGATAAATAGGTACCGCTCCGGAGGGAAGGTAAACGGCGTTTCCGTACGCTGCTCTGGTTCGCCAGAAGTGGCTTAGTCATGCTGGCCACATGACCCGGAAGCTGTATGCCGGCTCCTTCGGCCAATAAAGCAAGATGAGCGCCGCAACCCCAGAGTCATCCGTGACTGGACCTAATGGTCAGGGGTCCCTTTACCTTTTTAACTATGAATATTATGATGTCATTTTTCATTATCAACATATGGAGGAGGTGGAGGTGACCCAGGACTGTAGTTCTTGCCAGCTTTTACCAGAAGTCACAAATCAGCTCTGCTTAGGACAGGGGTACCATCAGAACCAAAGGACTGTGAGCAGAGAACCACTCCTAGAATGGGGCTTCCCTCTCTTCCAAAAAGCTACGCTTGGAGGTCAGGGGTCTGTCCAGAGAAGCCTTGAATGTGGTGCAGGGTGGGATTACAGCTAGAGAGAATAATCTATAGGTCTCTCAAACACACACCTCTTACACAAGCAGCCATGCCTTCCTGCTGTACCATGGCACTGTTGGATACAAGCCAAAGAGCGCAAACCAGGGCTTCTGGTTTTCTAAATGAATACAGAAAACCATTGTGCTTTTCTGCTTGCAGAATAGTGGTTGCCATTTCACTTGCAGAACAACCTCGGATCCAGATGAGGCGTATACTAGCATGAAAGAAGGGGAGGTTTAAGAGCCCTCCAAAACAGCAAGGAAAGTGGTACAACGAGGCTGCAGGGGGAAAGGAGTATTCTAGAAAATTGTCTCTTCTTCTCTTACATTGACCCACTGGATGAAAGGCCATTTCACCCTAGATGTTTTTATTTTATGTCTAATCTGGGGTGGGGATAGAGGCATTATTAGCAAATGATGGGTATTAGGATTATATCCTTATGCACAATGTTCACCAACTAAACTAAAGCGCTAGCCCCTTGTCTGAATAGAAGTAAATGGGAATAACAGGAGTTCTCTGCAGACTGGACAGCTTGGTAACTTGCATACCAAAGCATTTCAAATACAAGAGAAAGCGGTTGAAAGTTTGGCGCTAATGCTGGCAAGTTCTTTTTTTTTCCCCCATCACCCATGCGCTAGGTATCTTCAGCGGTGTCAAACAAATTTGTAGAACTGGTGATTAGCTGCCCAAAGAGCATAATGTATGCATTATTAATTAAAGAAGGTAAGTTTGGCTAATTGTCATTTCTATACAGTAGCACTGCACTAAGATACATTTTAACAATCTATAAATAATTGATAATTTTTTTTCTTTCATCTTCCTTCCTAGTTTGCATAAAACTAATGACTTGGTAAATGTTACTCACTTCAAAATATTCCGCTGCTCCCATGAAAATTAAACTAGCAGTGTAACCTTAGCAAATAAGGAGGGTCCCCCCCCCATTCCTTTTTATTGTAGATGAAGAAAGGAAATGTAACAAAATTCAGATTCTCTGAAATCCAAATGGTTATCGTAAATGCATTACATTAATAGGTTTGACGTACCGATTTTTTAAAATTCAGAAGAGCGGAATCCCCCTCCCCCAACTTATCAAACTCTTCAAAATGGTCAGCGGTGTTATTTGTTCCACATTAAGCAGGATAAGGCTATGACACAGACAAGCCCACATGCACATGCAGTGATAGATCAAGAAAGCCTTCACGATGAAGTCAAAGTATTTTTCAATACTTATCAAATGACTGCATGCATAATCCCATAAATCAAGTTAGCTTCAGATTCAAAATTCTTCATAAATAGAGTGTTTTGGTATAGTTTCTAGCTGCTTGCTTAATATGATTATGATACCTTGCTGGTTCCTTGAAATGAAGGATTTACCCCAGGAAAAGTACAGTCATTTGCTTAGGTCTCTGTTATTTTTACAAATCCACAACCTGTCAGTCTACAGCGCTATTGCAGTAGGGCTTACTCTTTAATTTTCTGTGCAACTAAATACATTGCCAGAGTTATTGATGGTAGTATAATTTCCCTATTCATTTGGTGTGGGGTATGATGTTAATAAAATCTACAATCTATGCATTGTCTATAATTTCAATATGGTGGTGGCATGGTTTAAGTCTATACAGACGCTTACGTGTGCCTCATTATTTTTTAAAAAAAGTTGTAAGGACTGCTTCTGTGACCTTTTTTTCTCATTTTAACCCTACTGATATGTCACCCATGGCAACCTTAAACCGATTTTAATAGAGTCTATCCTATTATTCATTTAAATTGAGGTGCAAGAGCACTTAGACCAGAGAAATTTGCATTCTGCAAATGGGGATTTGATGAGCAAAAATGATAAGATATATGTTGTATAACATGCTCTGTTTTGCTAGCAAATAAACAGCTCTTGAAATTGATAAACTTCAGAATATTTTATCCTCAAATGTTTGTACATAAATGATTAAAATGCATTAGCAATTCTGCTTTAAAAAAATAGGGGAAACAACACAGTTGTGTTGCTTAAATTTGTAATTAACAAATTTATTACTAATTCTGCTCAGTTCTTTAATATGCTGCATTCCTGAAGAAGAACATTAATACACAATGGCAGAAAGAAGCTAATTTTAAGACTTTGGAGAAATGAATGTCTTTTAATGCTGTGTGTTTCTCTTATCTACATGCCACATTATTGTAATAAGTACATTCAGGAATAATTTCTTTTCAAATATTTTTACAAATCTTGCTCTTATTTGCATGCAAGTAAGTTGTCAGCTTAAATCTTTGAAATGCAAAATATATCTCATTTCTATATTTCATCAAGGAGCCTTTCATGTTTAATAAATTACAACTTAGATCCTCCAAGACTTTGTTTTTCATTAACTAAAAGCAAAAGGATACATTTAAAATCTTAATCACAACCTGCAAGGGTATTTGCATGTTGCTGATATTTGTCTTGATGGAACTTTTAATATTTGCAAACTAATCAGTATAGCAAGGTTATACCAATATTTTTTTCCAGACAATAAATGTTCCCACATTTCAGCCTTCTCATTGCACCAGGTTGTTTGAGCTGGTTAAAACTTAACCCTGATGGAATGAAAAGATTCACGTGGATTCCTTTGCCATAAGAGAATAACCAGAAAAAAGGATAATAGTTGAGAAGTCCTCTAAGCGAGTTCAGAAGATATTTTTTTAAAGGAAAGAACTCGCACATCTGGATTCAATCTGTGGAAATTACTACTCTCTGATCACATGTTGGATAGTGTCATTAAGGAGGCCTAGCAAATAAGACAAAATCCACTCCTACCCCACCCTGATACTCAATAACAGTAGGAACCGATGAGCATCTGTCTCATGTACGGTTTGACCCTCAGTTTAGCTAAACATTCTAGCTCATCTTTCAGAGGGGCTACTGCTGGTCTCTTTGTAATAAGGTGGGTCATCTCATCTTATCAGAGACAGAAAGCCTGACAGCTGGCACCATTTCCTGATCCTCGTGGACTCTGGGGGCAACAGCAGTATGACGTTACAAAAAAGGAAAAAAAGAGGCAAACTTTTGCTGAACTCCCTGCTCTGAGACCCTCGCTTAATCTCCCTCCCCACCCACACCCCTACCCCTGTGCCAAATGATTTATTTATTTATTTGCCAAACCAGTTCAGAAACAGGCAACTTAACATGGCAGGTAGTTAAACTGATGTACCATGGATGTTGTTTTGTGAGCTAACAGGTTAAATATGGCTTTGCTTTAAGTTTCCCCATCAAATTCGTTTTTATAGAGAAATCTCTGAAAGCAGAAGGGGTTGAGGGAGGGTGAGGTAAAAAGAAATAAATCATTGTAGTCTCAGGAACAGTAATCCTTGTTGAGGATTTTGGCTGATTGATATAAATAACATCGTCCCCGCCATCTGTCCGAAGAGGGACCTTTCCAGTTAGTGTTAAGCTGCAACGGCAGAATAATTAATGAATGGTGTCCTTTGTGCTGGTAATAAAGACAAGACAAATTATGTTATAATCCAACTGCTGCTCATTTGTCACAGCCAAATAAAATGTCAAATAAAAGTGAGGGGGGCCCAGTGTTTGTTTAATGGACTGCAAGCTACCTGTTCGTATTATTGACAGACAACTATAGTATAAGTTCTGGATGTGGAGAGCAATGAAATGCTGTGAGGAATATTCAGAGAGAAACTCATACACATTTTTTAAGGGCATGGCAGAGCAGAGGAAGAAAACGTTCACAGCCTTAAATTAATGCAAGTCTTAATTATATAGCTATAATACCCCTTTTTTCCTCTGAGGAAGGTTGGTTTATATTACACACTGCAGATGAAATTGTGATGTGGGAGTGTGTGTGGAACTGACAACTCCACAACAGCCTCGATGCTGCAAATCTGTAAGAATTTGGTTGCCTTCTCATCTCCCCCTTCCAGGACAGACATATTCATCCAGTTGCTAGGAAAACCAAATAATGAAAACATAGCTGGGATTTAGCAAAGTCCCATCGGGAATTACCTATGATAGAGGGCAGGGCTGTACTTCCTCAGAACATGCTCCTGCTGTAAAAATTCACAAACCTGGCATTCATACAGGCATCTGTCGCTTGCTCTAATGCCAGTTCATAGTATACATACAAACATCTGCTTCCATGCACAAAGGGATACAGAACGCTTGACAGGTCTGTGTTAGCAGGGTTCGCAATGCCAGTTCTTTATGCAAAAACCCTAATGCTTCCCGTCAAGCCATTAGAAGTGATACAATCAGCCCAGGCCCCATTAAGCCATCAGTGTCCACCTGTGATAAAGATGGCCATTTGTTTTCTTAAAGCCCACTTAATGTCTGCTTAACTCAATTTGTCAGGAAATGTAGAACAATTTCCTCACAGCCTGAAATTTGGTAGTGGTTCAAAGTCAAAAGGCCAGGTCTAGTCTTATTCAAATGATATAATAAACAGTCTTCAAGTCTAAATCTGCCCTGGGGAAATGCTGTTTACTTTGTTTGTTTGCTTTCGGAAAAAAGAAATAGAAAAAGAAATGAGAGAACAGAAGAATAAAATTAGTGTGCCTCTTACTATTAAAAATCGTATTGTTTCTGGGTCCTTGAATTGGCCTTAAAAAAAATTAAATAAAACTTTTTGAAGCAGCATATTTTCCTTTTAATTTATGCCACAGAGAAGTGTGCAGAATCGTTTTTAGTCATATTATAGTCCCCAGATGCTTCTGCCACTACTGGGAATTTGTACAGCTATTTTTATACATTTTCTAAAAGACTTTATTCAACTACTTTACGTTTTTAAACAAATACAAATATATATATATATAGAGAGAGAGAGA
Organism: Darevskia mixta; assembly: GCA_034641385.1. NCBI lineage: Eukaryota > Metazoa > Chordata > Lepidosauria > Squamata > Lacertidae > Darevskia > Darevskia mixta. The sequence goes on from JAWWNH010000001.1 coordinate 17,436,808, forward strand.
GAGAGAGAGAGAGAGAGTTTTTATTTTTATGAGCACTTCATAAGGGTCAATATCTTGGGATTTAATGCTTCTCCTAAAGAGGGGATCTCTATTCTGAATGCAACTCAGCTTTTAGTTTTTCACATATAAGTAGAACTTCAGAAAATAAGTAGGGATGTATTTCCCTGAGACTTAGGTAGATTTCTTCTCCTTTAACCCTTTTCCATTCAGTCATCCTGCGGATCTGACACAGCTCTTTGAAAAGGCAGGAATGAATCCCTGTGAAAAGGGGGGTGGTGTTCATTCAAGAGCTGAAGGGGGAGGAGATCTGAGATCCCCATCAAGCAAACACATTCTAGTTGGCGGATTGCCTTGCCTTGCCTTGCCTTGCCTTCTCATGCTCCCATCCTTTTATGCCTGGGAAATAAGATGTGGATTTATTCTTGCAAGAGGCATGAATCAGTATTAGGAAGGCATGAAGACTTGCTTGGAGATAGAAATACCTTGGACCTAAGATTAAATACATTAGATTAAAACAAGTGCTATGTTCTTGTTCTCTCTCTCTCTCTCTCTCTCTCTCTCTCTCTCTCTCTCTCTCTCACACACACACACACACACACACACACACACACACACACACACACTTCCCCTACTGTGAAAGGGTTTTTTTTTTGTAGCTACAGGGAACATGCAAAAAGAGAATGTGGGACATCTTTTCATACTATTTCTGGTTTTAGAAATATTTCGAGGGTGGGGGAACTATTTGGCCATTTTTGTTCCTCTGGGAGAGAAAAAAAAAATTCAGGCTAAAGACTTCCAACACAGAGTCTCTGTTGGCTTTAACTGCTTGTTAGGGAGGTGTGTGATAGCCTCAAGTTGTGCATTTGCCGAGAAAATATCACACTATCCAGATGTTCGCGTCTGCTCTTTCTGTGCACGCAGAAAGCCATGCACAAAACTGAAGCCGAGCAAAAAGCACCGACCAGGAGAAAGAAAGGAGCAGAATTGTTTCTCAGTTAAAAGCGATGAAAGCTAGTTACGAAGCAGGGTAAATATCTCTTAGGATTTTCAGCTTTACATTATCACAGTGTGGTGAAATGAGCTGGTAGTGGTATATATAGCAAAACCCCTCCTTCCTCAGAAAGAACCCTCTGTGAAAAAGACAAGAGTTGGCTTTAGGTATTCCAAGCAGAGAGAGGCTTATTGCATGAGATGCTGCTTCTGTTATAATTAGGGTCCAGCAATTTTTTTCCCTTCTTCCCTGTTTGCCGTTACTTGCTGCTACATATTGCCTGTAATGTATGGCACTGTTAAGGGAAAAAAATTGGAGTCAAAGTGACTGGAAAGTTAGGTCTGCTCTGTGGCACTGTGAGATTGTTGACATCTGCCGAGGTTGGAGAGCTCAGTAAGCAGGAAATGGAGTGTCACTCTGAGTGGTAGTTTACCATTATCCTGGCATCCTAATGAAGTGTCTGCAGTGCACAGAGCTTCTGGATGGCATCTTAACGCACGGCTAAGCAAAAGCACTTCTCTCCTTGTCACTGTCATCCATCTGCCTGCACCCTACTGTAGCCAATGGGATGGAACCATGCTACAATGTGCTATAAGCCATTTAGAGTTGCACATTGCATAATCAGTCCCATCAAATATGTAAAAAAATGACGATTATTGGTTATTTTTCTCAAACGATGGCACCTGGAGGTTGAGACATTAAAGTTTAACTTTTCGAAGTACTGTGAGCATGGTGCTTTTTTATTATTCCATTAATTCCACATATTTATTTGTTAAATGGAATAGAGTTAGAAATTCATTGTCTTAAGTCTTGCTAATGGACTGAAAAATATGTATGAATATTCATTGGAAAACTCTCTCTTTATAAACCACATTTGGTGAACTGATCAATTGATAGTGTTGAAATATTTCCCAACATTTTTATTTTTTTTAAATTTTATTTTTTGGGGGGAGGCATGAATAAAAAGCAAATCAATTCATATCTTAACTTATAAGTTTTGTGTGTGTGTGTGTGTGTGTGTGTGTGTGTGTGTGTGATCAGTCTGTTTATGTTATAAACTTGATATTGTGTATAATGGATGAATCAGATTTGGACTGCTGACATTTAGCCAAAAGAAATGATAGATTAGGTGGAGAAACAGAAATGTCTGTGTTTCTATTTTTGTATGCTTTTGACCATCTATATATTTTATCTCTGTTTATCCATCTTTACACACACACACACACACACACACACACACACACAATTACTACCGCTTAATGGAGTTCAGCTGGAATAATATGTGTTTTGTTTTAGCCAGATTTCACACAAGATGCCAGATTTGGGGAGTGGTTGGGGGAATATGTTTTAAGAGTCAGGCTGGCACAGAACTACTAAAACTGAGTAAGGGCAATAGAAATTGTCTAAATCGGATGTTTTATTTACATCCAAGAGGGCAGAGCATAATTTAGTTGCCTCAAATTTTTTCACAGACATTAAAACTATAGCAAACATACCAGCAGGGAAGCTTGCACAGCAGCACAGTGGGGGAGCTTGCAGAGCGTCTGCCCAACACTATGTCTGGTTGCAGCCAGCATCAGAAGCCTCACATTTTCTTTAGCACTCAAAATCTCAACCTGGTTCGCTCCGTTTTTATTTTTCAATAGAGGCAAATGAGGCAGGCTGACAGATGAAACGTGTGACTCAAAATATCCTCCTTAAGAAAAGGCGTGCGTCTGTTTTATTTATTTAAAATATTTTTTTAAAGGTTAAAACCTTTAAAGATTTTCCTTGGAATAAAAGGGAAACACGATATGAAGCAATCCTAACCTAAATAGCAAGTGAGAAATGAAAAGCAAGGAGCAAGAGAGAGGCTTTTAAATAATAATAAAAAATAAAAATCTGAAAGAAGATGACAATACTTTCAATAGTTATGAAGCCTGGTAGAATACTCCTTTAAAAAATAAATAAATTAAACCACACTGAGGTGCAACAGCACAGCACTCAAGGTCTTAAATCAGACAAAGTGTTGAGGTGAGCCATGAATGCCAGTTTAACATTAAACATGCACACACATTTTCTAAAGCTCCTAGAAAAGAAGAGTCGGTTGTGGGGTAAAATGACTCCGGGCCCATCAGCCATGAATAATGCAGCAGGGCTGAGGGAAGGTGAAGAGGTCAAACTCCATTACCTTGCAACATAATGAATTTATGTCAGGTTGGAATCATAGGTCCTATTCCTAGCAAATGGGAGTTATGAGAGATAAACCCTGGACTTCCTGTTCAGTAACAAAGTGGGATGCTATTAACATCCATGTCCATTTCAAATTAATTTTTGGAAGCATCATTTCTGTACTCAGAGTGTTTGCTAGATGCAGGAGAGTTGATGCTTTGTTTCTTCATTCATTTTCCACCACTCACTATCTACATGTGTTATATTTTACACACCTAATTCCAGTTGAAATCCAAGGGGCCTGCCGTAATTGTGTGTAGTATTGAAGCCTACGTTATAACATCCTTTTGTTTCCTCTGATTTTTATATGTTACATGTCAAAAATGAAAATGGCACGTTTGATGTAGTTAGCACATTTTGAATAATTCTTACTATAAGCTGTCAGTACTAAGATTGTGGTTCAACAGTCACCTGTGGCTTTAAGCAATTTAGGTGCAACTCTTTTGGTACTGGGGAAAGCAAGCAGAGATTAAGCAAGCTGTTAGTGAGCTTGTGTGCTATGGGAACGACAAGGATGTGCCTTTGCCCCCTCTCCATCCTTTATGCTGCATGAATCAGTGAATGAATCAACATTGTTTTGCCTTCCCAGTGCCAATTTATTTATTTTTAAATCAAATTTTGTAATGTATTGTTTTTTAAACACACACAGAGAGAGATCAGTATCAGTAACCTTTCTAATGAAAGAATATCCAATATTTTCATGGAACTATAAAAGAGAGAGTGAGTGTTATGGCAAAAAGCCTGGCCTCAGCAGCTTTGTGGGGGAAATGGTGAAATGTGACTGTGATTTATAATGAGAAAAGGTATCTACAACATACAATTTTCTACCTAGCTGCAAATAATAATTCATAGTGATGTCCCTTCTAGATAAAATACCTTTGCTATGGAGGACCCATGTGGTAAGATGAGCATGATAAATGTCAGACCAGTGCAGGTAACGGCCTTACAAACCATTAAGATTAGCTCCCTCTTTTCCCCCCTGATGATAACAGTAACCATGCTGTGAGTCTATGTGGTAATAATATCTCAGTACTGATAAATGCCAGAGCCAGGCAGAGGTGTTTATCATTCCCAGTTCAGAAATGCTGACTAAAGGTACCACATGTTGCCTATTTTTCTTCTTTTTTCAGTCAGATTACAATTAGCAGGGAAGTTGATTCATAAAACAGGGATGTGCAAAATTACTTCTGTGCTTTAACAATGAATTAGCTGTTTATCACCAGCTTAGTCAGTGCCTGTGTTTGAAACTGGGAAGCAATAAAGGCCATTTTACATTTGGAAGCGGTGAGATACATTTGGGGAATGCAGTGGATCTTGTACTCTACTTCATTTTCTCACTACCTCTTTCAGATTTTTTTTTTCTGATTCATTTTAGTCTAATGTTAACATTTTAGCCTCAGTTAACATTAAGTCAAACTGTGGAGTGAAATTGTGTGGCAAGGCATACAGTAAGCAGAATTCTTTGTTTGAACAAGGGCTTGGACCGTGCTTCAGGTGTACAGCTGGATCCCTCTGACCAAATTAAGATCTGGTCTTTTACATTACTTGGGGCCATCACATAGATTTGGATCAAGTCATGGGGTAGGGGGAATTCTGCCAACTCTGGCCTCCATATGCAAAAACTCACACATGCACCATATCTCATCCCAAGAGATGGCTAATCTGCTACAAACAGAATTTGAGCAGTGCAGGGGACTGCCGAGAAAGGGGTAAGAAAGCCATGTTTTGTGAATCTGTTCCGGCAGATTCCAAGCCCTAGCATGTTTCCCCACCTCCAATGGCAAACACCACTGCTATGGTTCATAGGACGGAACATTTACTATGCGGTGGCTCCAACATGCAGGCCAAATAATAGTTGTAGTCCATCAAATCATCAAACAGCAAATATATAAATTGTCTTACAATGTGTCAAGTATCAAAAGAGATTCAGATCTGTAAAATAGTTCCCTAACATTCAGCACACATTAAAGCACTAATAATCCTCATCTCCACAGTTTAATAGGCTGCTATTCAGAATTTGTGATCAAATCTTAGTTGTATCCACTATGAATAAGGCTACTTTCTAGTTCACCCTCTTATTAGAGTCAGTCATCTAAAATATCATTTGAATTTTGCTGGCAATCAAGCCAATTTGGTCTAGGATGCATCCAATTGAGCCACTTGGAGGAGCAGTCAACAAAATAAACCACAAATGCCTACCACAAAGATACTGAATGCTATGTGGAAATCTATTTAGTTGAGATTCCTGCATTGGAAGGGGCTGAACTAGATGACCCTTGGGACCATTCCAACTCTACAATTCTATGAGTCTATATGAATCAGCTCTAAGACAATTTCTTGATTCTTTTATGATTTTGAAGCTTCCCATGGGATTCCTCCCCCCCCCTTTTTAAGAAGGAGCATTAAAAATACTTTTGCTGTAAGTAGCACACACAGAAGGGCAGCTGTGCCTTAGTCTTTTTCTGTGTGGAATTGCTGTCAAAAGATTTAGAAAGCATCTTTTTTGTTCTTGGGGCAGCTGGTATTTGCTTATTCTGCCTCCCCTAAAGAAAAACAGGAAAGAGAGGAGAGGGGAATCTTTATTCACTTTCATACTATATACATGACTTCTTAAAATCAAACACACACACACACACACCAAATAATAATAATAATAATAATAATAATAATAATAATAATAATAATAGTTCCCCCAGACTGTTCTTCAATTCATACATTGGCACCCCAAACCATGTTTAGCACTTCACTGCAATGCTGCTGAAGACGACTGAGCAGAGTTGTGATACATGTGGATTGCAAGTTGGCCGTTCATTCATCACATGCGGTCGTCCGTTCTATAGTCTCAGCCTTCACTCTATTTATTTGCTTGTGTTCCAAATTTATCCGTAGGTGGGTAAACAGATACATTGATATATACCCACACCCAATAACAAATAAATAATTTCCCATAAATTCCTCTGGTGGAGAAACTGTGACCCTTCAGATGTTGTTGGACCCCAGACTCTCAGCATCCCCAGCTGACATGCCCAAAGGTCAGAGATGATGGGGGGGGGAGGTGTTCCAGCACCTTCTGGATAGCCACAAGTTCTGCATCCCTCATCTAAGCCATTTATGCCAATCCTTCTTACATAAGGGACTGCACTGCAGTTATGAAACTAATGTAAGGTCTTCAGTGGCTTCCTGTACGTATCTACCATGAGAAACATATCCGTTCCTTACTGTTTCAGGAGGTGGTTTTAAGCAATGAGATCAATTTATTTATTTATTTTTACTGCACTGGGTTGAAGCTAGTAACAAGACTCAGGTTATCTAAAACCTGCAGCATGTAAAACCGTTTCCCTGTGTCAGGGGCCTCTAACATTTATCTCATCTTATCTTTCATGAAACGAAAGCAGAGCTATACATGCTTCAACATCTGATGCAAATATCTCCATCAGAAACCATATTTTAAGACTTGAAACCATCAATCGCATTAAAAAACACACACGCTTATCCTGAGTCAGTCAGCAGCAACACTGTTATCACATCATCAAAAGAAGTTTCACATCACAAAGGCGATTATAGGTCTCAGACTCACATTCTTTCATTACTGACTAATTGTTTTCTACAAAAAGGCAGTTATGAAATGAGGAAAGGGGATACTAAGCAAGGGACAGGATGTGAACTAAGGATGTCAACGTAGCTACGAATTTGATCACAAGAGAACATGAAACTAAAGTATGGTACTGTATTATGGAAAATATAATAAGAACAAAACGAAGTATATAAGCACCAGAGATATATATTTTAAAAGTTTGATGGGTTCAATCCATTTTCTGCATAAGGGCTAAGTCGATCTAAGTAGTAATTAAGCAAATAAGTAAGATAGAGGCGCCTGTGGCCTAGTTTATACTGAGGTGCTAAATCTGTGCCTGAGGTGTGCCACCACACAGGGATCCACATCCTTTTCTAAAAAGCGTCCCCTCCAATTAAAAAAGACATGTCATAGAGAAGGAATCTAGTTTAGCTTCCTTCCTGACTTACTAGTTGTTTATATGTGGGATTCCCCCCCTCCCCATGTGGAAGCGTTTGATCACAGAAGCTCCCACCCACAGGTTTATGTGATATTGCTCAAACATAGCTTTTCTATTTCCTTGAAACCTTCACCGCTGTTCTCTCATAGAAAATGAATGGATTAACTAATTATGAAATGTTTCTCCTCAGATGATGGATGCCATTTTTTTAATGCCATACATGTAATTTGTTAACATGAAACTGTATTTAAATTATAATATTGAAATAATTATACCTGCATAGTTATATCCCTAGCTGGGAGGGAGAAGGCCTAGTTATTAATGGACACCACATCTGTGCAAGTATGTTTTCATTTTCCCCCCCTAGGCTGAAGAATGCACAGAAATTGCAGTAGAAACATTAATTGTTTTTCAAGTAACTTGGGTTGGCCATGAAAGAGGTTAGTCATCACAGAGTTGGTTCATTACATTTCAGGTGGGCTGTATCCAAACTTGCATGAGCAGAAACCTGCTCACACAAGCTCCTCTCCCCTTTCTCCTCACTTGCAGCCCTCTTTGCATCCCAAAAGTGTCTTCCAAAGTTTGGAGACAATCAGAAAAGGCCTGCGATGGTTTAGGACCCACCCAACCTTAATTTTTTGACTAGTTGTTTCAAACAGATTTTAATATTATGTTTTTGAATTGCCATAACCTGCCCTGGAACCTTGTTTTGGTGGGTGGGTAAAAATTGAATAAATTATAATACTAATGCTGGGGAAGGGGAATCACCCCAAATAATCACCCCATTTCTGGTAGTTTCCCCTTTCCACTACAGCCTAGTGAAGCACATGTCAGGCTGTTCCTGGGGAGCCTTGACCCTCAGGAGAGGTTTATCAGAGAACAGGAGAGGAGAAAGGGTGAGAAATCTCCATTGTGTGTGTGTGGATCTCTGCTTACACAATTAGAAAGTAATGTTCAAAAATAGATAGGTTCTAACATTTCAATCTTAGCTTGAGACACATATTCATAGTCTGAGATAGCCTTAGCAAAAAGCAAAATATTCTAGATTGTCAAATATTGTTCTGGGATCATAACTTCTTTTTTTTCTTTTTTCCTCAGAAATTCAAGACAACAAAAGTAGAGTGAAAGCCATGAAAGACCTTGTACAGAAGCTCCCGAGACCAAACTACGACACCATGAAAATATTATTTGAACACTTGCAAAAGTAAGTTAAGCTACTAACTATAAAATGTGAGGTATTGAGTTACACACTTAAACTGCAATGTGATTTCGTCCTCTTCTTATTGCTCTGCTAATAAGCTTTCTGCTGGTTGAAATTTGAGTTATCAGATCACTTCATCCAATATAAATGGCCCAGGATGAAACTAGACTTCCTAGTCAATCTTGGTTGGACAGTGTTAGTATTTAAAAAAAAAATAATTATTCATTTCTCCCCTTTTCAAAGCTGGATGAGAGAAGCTGAATACTCTCCAACCATACCTCCTCATTTCCCATTGCTTCAGGCAATTTTCTCTGGTTTATGAATAAGAAACACACCTGCCCCATCACATCTATTTGACCCTCAGCTTTAGCAGACAAACAATTTTGAAATGGTCAATACTCTTCATCATGTTTGCTTCACAGAACTAACAGAAGAGATTATAGAATCAGTGGGTACTGCTTTTATGGGGAAAAAGAAGAACCACCAACTTGGGTTCCACTTAGGACAGAAAGTAGTATATTGAGTCTCGTGCGGACTCTCTGGAGAAAAGTTGGTTTCATGGTATTGGGGAGGGGACTCCTCCTACAGCCCTAAACTATATTTTAATAAATAGTGGCTTTATAATGGGTTTTTTGCTGTAATCTTTAGCTCTCTGAGTGTGTAATGCATTGATTGGTATTGTCATTTATATGCCACCTTTTGGGACGCGGGTGGTGTGGTCTAAACCACAGAGCCTAGGGCTTGCCGATCAGAAGGTTGGCGGTTCGAATCCCTGCGACGGGGTAAGCTCCCTTTGCTCGGTCCCTGCTCCTGCCAACCTAGCAGTTTGAAAGCACATCAAAGTGCAAGTAGATAAATAGGTATTGCTCTGGTGGGAAGGTAAACAGCGTTTCCGTGCGCTGCTCTGGTTCGCCAGAAGCGGCTTAGTCATGCTGCCTACATGACCCGGAAGCCGTACGCCAGCTCCCTCGACCAATAAAGCAAGATAAGCGCCGCAACCCCAGAGTCGTCTGCGACTGGACCTAACGGTCAGGGGTCCCTTTACCTTTACCTTTTTATGCCACCTTTTGGCCACAAAAGGCCTCTGAGGTAGCTCACATGATTAACACACAAATAACAGAATTCAGTCAGGGTATATTTTGCTAATGGTTGAAGATGTTTCACATAAGTTCGATGAACCATGAGCTTTTCCATGAGTGACTGGAAGAAGAGCTTGCACAAGAGTTTACCCAATGACATATTATGTAGACTCTGTAGCAAGTCTCATTATTTTGCAAAGATGCTACACAAGTTCTTGTGTGAGCAGAAGAACAGATTTGGATGGGCTTTTACTTTTGTCCTCAGAGCAAGAGTGCACACTGTAAAGGAAGGAGCCTTTCCTTCTCTGAGTGGTAGATGCCTTCTTCATGCAAAAGTGCATCTTTGGATCCAAAGGGGAACAGCTCTTCCTCTCTTGAATAATTCAATGATTGGTTTTTTGCAACATTCTTCAACTTATTCAAAATAAGTACTGTTGAAAAGGTGTTGTCATTATTTCCTTGAGACTGCACTATCTTGCAGCACCATTCAGTGTTACCAAGAGTGATATAATCTACTGACCACATCCCGTGGGATGCTCTCTATTTTAAATCAAATTAAATTAAAATCAGACAGAAATGAACACATGATTTTGGTTTTGGTTTCCATGACACAGCGAGAGTGCAGGAAGAGCTGTCCTAGGCTTTCTGCACAATTTTGCAGTGCAATAACAGAAATACTGTTGCAAGCACCTAGCAAGTGGTTAGTAAGTAGGCTGCTCCAGCTGTGCCCATTGCCTTCTCCAAGCAGGTACTTCTGATGGCCACCACCTCTAGCCAATGCCACCTATAGCTGGGCACTAGTTCAAGCATACTGAGAATGTGATGTTCTTTGCAAATTATCAATGTGACCCACGCGTCCATTGAGACCATATGTTTTGGGTGTTTGGTACTCCTAATGCAATAAGTGCAACATTATAAATTTTTCTTTATTTTTAGGTTTGTACTGGATAGGAATTCTAATAGCAAATAAAAAGCCTGATTATTGACAGTTGGGATGAGCACTTGGGATGAGCACATGTTTAAAGCTTGCCCTCTGTTACAGAAACAGTTCCACCATTGTTGTAAATAGTTTGCAAGGATAAACACGAGCCAGACACTTGGGAAGTTTTCAGGGGAACTTTTGAATCGAAACAAGATTGGCGAATACCTCATGTAGCTCCAAGGAGTCACTGCAAGAATTTTTCCCGTTTTATAAAATTATATTCATTATCAAGCTGGTGTTGTTCTGATATTCATCAGAAAGTATATTTAAGGTCCTGAACCCTTTCCGTTGGTGCATAGATTCATTCACAACTAATGTGGTAGAGTGTTTATATTCTTCTTGGCATATATTGGACCTTAATTTGGTTGGAAGTCTCTGCAGTGTGGCCTTAGGAGGATCTTAAGAGAACCTTACGGGACCCTGAAGTGTTTAACAAATATCACATTTCCCCTTTGTGGAAAGTGGGGCTTCACATATGTTTGGAGTAAATGTAAGGCAGTTTCTACTAGGTTACATTTGGGTCTTTTCCAGTCTGGAGTTTTTTATGGCTTTGGAATCCTCCGATTGTAGGGATATTGCAAAAAATCAAATTGGGGCAGACACAAAAGTAAGCAGCTGTGTTCAAGTTCACACAGCAGCGCTGGATTTGGGGCAGCGCGAGCAGTTCCCCTGCACAGGGGGCCGAGCCAAGGGAGCACAAAATAATTGTAATAGTTATAGTTATAATAACAACCTCTTTATTATATATCTTTGGGGGCATCAAATTATCTCCTCACTCAGAGCACCATATTACCAAAGTCTGCCCCTGCTCACAGATAGGCACAAGTTGAGCAGGACTGTTTGCAGGTCCTGAAACTATAGCTCCCATAGTGTCTTGGACTCTGGCATCCTGTTGGCCTTGGATTCTGATTCAAGTGGGAAAGGAAGTTCAGGGCTTGTAAAATTTGCCTGAACTTGATTTAATTTAATTTTATTATTTATATCACCCATCTTTGTTTCTGCACCCAGCAGAACTTCACTGGGCATCACTACTAGAATCTTTACTCAAACTGAGCAAATTTGTGGCAGCATGGGCAAGGGACTTATCAATATAGCCTACCAGACATCAACAGGGAAAGTATGGTCCAAAGTTGTGACCAAGAAGGGTTAAAATGGGGCAAAGCAAAAGATGACAGGAAGGAACTTGGCAAGTCAAGTGTGACATGTGCATATTCTAAAGACATGTATGTCAGGGATGATGAATTTGCTGGACTACAATTCCCATCATCCCTGACCATTGGCCTAGCTGAACCCCACCCCTGCTATATGTTTTCAATGAGATATCAGGCTCTGCCTATACGATTGCTTCTACCTCTTCAAAATGCCACACCAAAGGGGGATCTGGCAATATTTTACATCTTTAAAAATTATTTTGATTTATTAGTTTTTAACTGTTCTCCTCTAAAGTACAAATCAGCACTGAGATTTTCAGATTTGTGTCTGTCAATCACAATCATAACAGTAATAGAGGGAAAGGCAGGATCTAGATTGCCTCCTCCTTCACACTCTCCCCTCTTCTTTAAGTGGAAAGCACTGAACCCAGATGCCCAACTGTGGCAGAGAGTCTTCCAGCAACAGCATCTGGCTTCTTGGCAGTGACTTTCAGGCAAGTTGTCTGGGGAGCTTTGCGGCTGCCTCTTGGTTTATCACGTGGATCAGTTACTGTGGCCTATCTGGCTGCTTTGCCTAAGCAGAAGCCAATTCCTTTTGATTCACCTTTGATTTTTCAGAAACTTGTTCATTCCATTGGGGGAAGGGGGAATGTTTTGAAGCCACTTGTGTTTTGCTGTAGGGCAGCACTCACTTGCATATCCAAGCATCTTTTCTCTTTCTGCTAGATATAAAATCATCAGCCTTTCTGTCTCCCCACCAACGCTGTTAGTTCTTTTAATAACGTCTTCAATCAATTTCACTGCCCCTTGTTATACAGCAGAGAAAATTGATCACAAAAAGGGGGAAATAATAAAACTCCACAAATATCTAGGTTGTTTAGCACAGGGTTCCCTGCTCCCCCCCCCCGCACACAAACCGTGAACATACTATACAACTGAGATGGATTCCCCCCCCCCCTTGAAAATTTGGCTTCATTCTCACATTTTCAAAGCACCACGAAGGAAGAAGCATCTAGCACAACTGAAATCAGAGTCTCAAAACAGTGCATCCTTTGCTGGCTTTATTGCACAGCAAAGATCTCTCGCTTCTGGAAACTATATTTAACAAAGGAGATTTATTTTTACCTATTATAAAAAATATATATCCCAGCCAACAACCCACATGTAAGAAGAATGCAACAGTAGCTCACGCAAAAGGAAGCTATGACAATGTGATGACAAGTTCAGCAGCCATACACAGAATGCTGTGGATAAATCAAAAATTAAAGCTATTGTATGACAGCTAGGAACACTTAGCAAGCGAAGTCTGCAAAATTTCCATTATTATTATATTTTGGAGGGAAGAAAGATGCAGATTACACATGTGATTTCCATTTGCTCCAGCATTTCTGTAGGTTCAGTCCAGCATGGATATTAAACTTGTGTGTAGTGGCTTGTTTGCTTTTCCCCAGTGTGGTTGAATGCGGAGACTAAACTCATAAAGACTATAAAGACCTTAAGAGAACAAATCAAATCAGACATAGCACCTTGCATATACGGTGCTTTTGCACATGGCACTAAAATGCCTTGAGCTAATGCAAAAAAGGAAAGTAGAAGGAAGCTAGTTTTAAAACTAAGAACGTGCTCCAGCCAATGTACTTGTTGCATTCAAAATGCTGGAAATGCAAACGGCTCTGAGAACATACAGGCCACATCCACGCCATTCATTCTAAGCACTATGATACTACTTTAAACAATCATGGCTTCTGCCATGCCGAGAGTTGCTAAGACGGTCCTGTTCCCCTCACATTACCGGTAACTACAGTTCTCAGAGTGGTTTAACAGTCAATCCCTTCTCACGGAGAACTTTGGGAATTATAAGTCTGTGATGAGAATCAGGACCGCCGAACAATTCTCAGCACCCATAACGAACTATAGCTCCCAGAATTCTATAGAGGAAGCCATGACAGTTTTAAGTGGTATAATAGTGCTTTAAATGTATGGTGCAAATGTGACCATAGTCAGAAACAGTATAGAAGATTGCAGAGGTTCATGGTTTCTATAAAGATCTGACTGTAGACAGCCACCAATGGAATTTTATTGATTTGAACCCTTGACCTAATCCATTTAGCTGAATTGCCATTAACACTGTGCTCACAATTTTAAAAGCAGTCCACAATGTTCCGACACTCTGATTCAGTGTTTCCCAACCTTTGGTCTCCAGCTGTTTTTGGACTACAATTCCCATCATCCCTTGCTAGCTAGGGAAGATGGGAGTTGTAATCCGAAAACAGCTGGAGATGCAAGGTTGGGAAACACTGCATATGGTGGATTACAACCCTTCATATCGGTTGTGAGACATTTGCATTTTGTACTTCAGTATTAACTCAAGATCAAAATGAGTCATAAGAATGATCCAATATAGTTGTAAGATAGAAGACACGGCACAGTTCTCCATTGCTAGTGATGTATACATTTTGGCCACCTAGTTCTGTGGAGATGAAGGTGTGGCACTAAAGCTGTATTTCAGTTTAATGAGGTAGGTTTTTATGAAACCTACAGGATTTATTAACATAACTAAAGCCCTACTGAATCATGCCAAAAAAAACATCTAGTCTAGTGGGAAGAGCACTATTGCACAACTCTGGTCCTGCTTGAGAGTTTACCATAGGCATCTGATGGTGACTGTGAGAACATATTGCTGGTCTAGATGGGCTTTTGGCCCAATCCAGCAAGGCTTTGTTGTTTCTCTTACATTCATATAAGTTGTACATACTTTGGCTATATAAAATGCAGACGTCCCCCCAATTGGAATGCAAAATGCTGTTGCTTTCACCCAAACCCTTTGACATGACTCTTAACTCCCCTGCTACAGTAGGACTGTCCAGCTGTAATTTTGCACTAGCAATTGCTCCCTGACCCAAAAAGGCAACATGTAGGTAGGTTTCAGGTGAGGTGGGGGGGGAACTTCTCCTGTTCCCTTTGCACTGCATCCCAGTACCTCTCAGTCAACAGAAAGTCAAGGAATGTACTGAGAGAATCAGCATTTTCAGTGCCTTCATTTTTATCAGCCAAGATCATATTATTGTGATCAATGTAGGATTAGAAGTTCTCAGGCAAGAGACAGGCCTCTTTCTCATGAAGAGCTACAAATCTTCATATTAACGTGACTAGTTTGAAAGTTAAGAGCAAATCTGCAAACTGGAATGCACTCCACTTGTAATGGGAACAAAACGCTGGCAGTGAAATACAAAGAGGGGGAAGAGAGACCTAAATCACAGCACAATGACCTCCCTTAAGGCATCTGCCAAAGAGACGGTGTTTTTTAGGCAGCTTCTGTGAAACAGCATCTTGATGTCTATGCCACGTAGTGATTTATTATTGTGCCTGAGAAACTGGAGCGGTGGGGTGGGGGGTGTCAATAGTATGTGCCTAAGCAACCCTGAGCCCTTGGTCATAGAAAAGACTTCAGTATTGTGGGCACCACACCCACACCTACTGATGTGGTCCCAGTTTTTTCTTTAGAGGCACCTAATTAAGAAAACCTTGACTCATTTACATGGATACGTTTGATCTAAATTACACTCCAAACCACACCAAATTAAGAGCATCTGTGAACGTGAAATGTTTGTTCCCTTCGACTGGTAGAGTGGGGCCGGCTCTGGGCTGCACATGTTCAAGTGACGAAAAATATTTCAGATGTAGCATGCTTCTCAGACCTACTTTTCCACTAATAATTTGCAGGGAGCTCAACTAGTATCTCTCTTTCTCCCCGCAATCATTAAAGGCTGTCTAAAAAATGTTTCACTTTTCTTCTTCTTCTAAAGCCAAAAAAGAAAAGAGGTAAGTGGCCACCTACTTTGTTGATACTTATGTGGTCACTGCCAGAAAAACAAATCCAGCAGTTGTCAAGAGTTGTCGCTGACATATAGGGCTAATTCCAACTAAATACTTTCCCAGAACTGAGCAAGGAATCTGTTCTCTAGTTTAGTGATCTTTCTTGCAAAATCCACAAGTATTTTGCATTCTCTGATGTACTTTTTTCATGCATATATCTCTACCAAAACAGGCGGGCGGGCGGGGTTTGCATTGGAATTGACTCAGTCTTCACTTTGGAAATCATTCAGGAATCTGAACCAAAAGCTATCATTTGGGCTCTTTCACAGATTGCATTTCACTCCTCAAGTTCTGCATGAAGAGTACCTACCTTGATTTGGTAGCTGAAGCAACACCTTTAAACACCAGGTCAAGGCAATTCACTAGGAGGATAAACAAGAATCTGTATGCACAGTTGATTGTCCACAGCAGAGGCTAGGTAAAAGTAAAGGGACCCCTGACCATTAGGTCCAGTCGTGACCGACTCTGGGGTTGCGGCGCTCATCTCGCATTATTGGCCGAGGAAGCCGGCGTACAGCTTCCAGATCATGTGGCCAGCATGACTAAGCCGCTTCTGGTGAACCAGAGCAGCACACTGAAATGCCATTTACCTTCCCGCTGCAGCGGTACCCATTTATCTACTTGCACTTTGACGTGCTTTCAAACTGCTAGGTTGGCAGGAGCAGGGACCAAGCAACGGGAGCTCACCCCATCGCGGGGATTCGAACCGCCAACCTTCTGATCGGCAAGCCCTAGGCTCTGTGGTTTAACCCACAGCGCCACCCAGCAGAGGCTAGTACATTTTAATTTGGTACCTTTCCAGGTTTGTTTTCAACATGCTTTCAGTGGTAAAGAACCAAAATGCCAACACCACAGACCATATTGAAAATACTTTGCACAGGACTAGTGTCAAGGGTTAGCACTGTTGGGCCGGAGTTTGCCTATGCCTGATTTAGGGCCTTCCAAAACTTGGAGCAGATGTGAACTTTGTAAAGTTGTTATCCGTCTATCTACCAATCCAAATGCTCCAACTGCAGTAGCCTATTGTGGGCTTCCTTCGCTTCCTGGTTTTGCTGCATGCATGGGACTGTGACGGGAGAGGGGATGACAATATATGGCTTGATGACTCCATTCAGCTTTGTCATTTGTTTTGTTATGTGACATATCGAAATGCATTTATAAAGACAGTTTTGCATATCATTAATATTCTACAAAGCTATGTTTATAAACATACTTTGATATGTTGTCTAGAATTGTGGCTCAGTTTTGGAAGTCTATATGCCAGCATGGAACTCCTGAGAGTCTCTTTATACACACTGAGAGAGAAAATCTGCATATTTATGGTAGTTTCTTAGTTGTCATTTTAAAGGAGATTGTTGATGTTTGTATTGTTGGTATGACTACTTAGAACTTAAAAAGAATCCTGCTTGATGAGAGCAATGGCCCATCTGACCCATCTGGCCCATCCTGACAGTAAGAGCTGTTCGACAGTGGAATTTGCTGCCAAGGAGTGTGGTGGAGTCTCCTTCTTTGGAGGTCTTTAAGCAGAGGCTTGACAGCCACCTGTCAGGAATGCTTTGATGGTGTTTCCTGCTTGGCAGGGGGTTGGACTGGATGGCCCTTGTGGTCTCTTCCAACTCTATGATTCTATGATTCTTTTCTTATAGTGGCCAACCAGGTGTCTATGGGAAGGCCACAAACAGGGCCTGAGTGCAAAAGCATACCCCCACAAGTGTCCTGGAAAAACCGGGATATCTTCTTTTTTTGTGTGTGCACCAGAACACAGAGGCCATTTTCGGCGTTGTGATCTTGCAAAGTTTTGCACCAAGATCTCACCCTGGAAAAAGCATCTCTTTGGGGTGGATGGTATGAAACAGCACTCACCGCTCCTACTTGCTTACTACACAGACATGACTTTGCTGCTTTCCCATCTAGGGGACCCCATCATTAGCATATATAGTTGTTGTTGTTTTTTAAAAAAACATCTCATTAGGGCAAGATAAAAGCACTACCTTAAAGTCAGGGCTTTTCCCAGCCAGAACTCAGTTCCAGCACCTCTCAGGTGGGTGCCATTGCCTTTATAAGAGAACAAGGGAGGTGTTCATGGTGAGTTCTGGCACCCCTTTATTCTAGAAAAATAGTACTGCTTAAAACTATTATGCTGAGAGGAAAGGGAACATGAGGTTAAACCATTTTTTACAAGCCCTTTTGATTTTATGGTGTTCACAGCCAAACCCCTGGATTTGGCCCAGTGTGTTCTGAACTGGGACAAAGTTCAAAGACGACAGGCTTGAATTTCAGCCAGCTTCATATTTTCCCCTTCTTCCCTTTTGCTCTGCAAACAGTTTGAATTACATAATTTCAGTATCAGAATGAGCTATAGTTTACCTGTCAGTATTTTACCTTTCACATTCAAGCTGCGACCGATACTCGATCCCATAAGACCTTGTTCTTGTGTATTATTAAAAATTGCTCCATGGCTTTTTAAGCAAAGGGTGGAGGCCTTATTTTTTATTTTGAAAAAAAACACGAGTCCTTTTGTTTGAAGTGATTTTAATACATTTGTCTGATCTACTGCCTTTTTTGCAGTAGCTGGAATGTAATTTGAATATATTAGTACTTTCAGCAACAGTGCTCAGGGAGCCTAGTTAATAACTTATGCATGGATACATAGATACACTTCAGACAGAGGTAATGTTTTAGCCCTTGTGTTGGTAATACTTAGAAAGATGGAATGAAAGAGTCTGTTCTTTTCCTGCCCTTTGTTGTGGCCATGCATTGTGGGGGTATGGAGCCAGGGTTCTTTCTGCTGCCTACAGAGCCTGGATTCAATAAGCAGTTCTATATGTATATTATGACAATGTGGTCAAGGAAACCAGATTTCTCTCTCTCTCTCTTTCTCTCTTTTACTATACCTTTGTGTGCCTGTATGGCATAACAAAAAAAATCTGGTGCTTATTTTTCTTGTACTCATTCAATATGTTAACATATTCATAATTTGATACAGGTTATGTTCATCATATAATTAAAGTTGGAGTGTTAGATGAAAAACCAGCAAGATGTTACATGAATGGAAAATATTTGCCCTTTCATATACGAGTCATTACGGCGTTGTGTAAAACTGTAAATCTGACGAATGATCACTAACCCTTGCCTGACTGTTCGTTAGATTCTTTTGAACCCTAGCCCTATTCAGGCATCTCCTCCCCACCACCCACACCCCGAATCGTATTACAGAGGAGGGTGGCTAGGTGCTCCCTGGCCCTGGCCCTTCTAATGCATCACCATCCATCACTAGCTTCCACACCTTCGGCGAATCAGTGGCTGGACTGCTTCTGCAGGAGGCCTTCTCTACTCCGCATGTGATTTAGAACTCTGGTTCATTAATTAATTAATTAATTAATTAATTAATTGGAATCACTTATGAGGAAACTTCTGAATAGTGTTTCAGTCATCCTGAAACTGTGGACCAGACTAGCTCCTAGGCTTCCTGTCATATATTGCATATAATGTTGTTTACTAGTCTGTATAATTTAGATGTATCATCAATACCTTCTGTGCACCTTCTGAGGATTGTAATGAGAAGTCATAACCAAGATATAATGCAGATTGAATTCCCTCCTCCCCCAACCTCCACCTTTCTCCTTTCCATTCAAATTTTATTTTCCCAAATCTAGGAAAGTAAAAAAATGAAATTGTTCTCCTGTCACAGGTTTCTCTGAGCTTCCCAGCTGCTTTTCCTCCCTAATACTGACTTTTTCTGGGATAACTCTTTCTGTAGGAAGCTTCTAGGTTATGATTCACAATGTGACATGTGAGTTCATACTCTACCTTGCTCAAATCATGTGTCTGCACAGCATTATTCACCAATCACAGCCCTTTTCTTGTCAATGATTGCCAGAGGCAGTAGAAACAGTGAAGGATATCTATTGTGAAAAGTCCAGTTTCAATGTGTTTCCCCAATTTATTTACTGACCTTCGATGTAACAGCCACACTCTTGACCCTCATGAGATGGAGCCTAGGGGGAAATGGCACTGAGCACCAATTCCATATCCTGTTGTTCTGTAGTCTAAATTAAGTGCTAATTAATTACCCCTGGCATCTTTGCCTTTGCCTGTCAAATTGGATTTAGGATATTCCTTCAGCATTTAAACAAACAGCCTTCTATCTCCAACTGAAATCCCAAGAATTAATCTTTCTTTTTCTTACAAATCCATATTTAGAAAGGAAACAAATATGTCCATGTCCAGTGCAGGTAGCACTGAAATTTAAAGGAACAAGGATTGGTATTGTCAATTTTGATTAATAGCCCTTCATTAATAAACATCCTGTTACTTGTTTTCCACCTGCAGTTGCTGATGTTCCCTGGAATCAATTAACTCATATAATTTGATTTATTTTACAAAGACATTTTTGGATGTGTTGTGTTGATGATAAAGCTTTCTGTGTTTGCAGTTCTTGATTCAAAGTGAGATTGTTACCTAAGTGCTCTTTATTTTTTAATGTTGCAAGGAAATGTGGCTTCAGGCAGTCTGGAACTAAAAGAATGAAAGTAAATTTCAAAACTTAAAGCTGAATTCATAGAGAAGTATCTGTTGCCTACTGGGATATATACATATCAGCTGTGCATAGGCAGTGTTATTCACTAGACTGGACGACAGAATGAAAAACAAATAAGCTCAACAGCTCCATGGCCAAAGGTTATAAAACCAGCTATGATTCTAATTATCTGTCCTTCCACAAGCAAATGAGACCACATTCCCTGATGAATAGGAAATTAGACAGAATAAGCAAGAAATAGGTAGACGTTTCCAACTCAGTCCAAGGAGGGCATTGTGCAGGCCTGTTGGGTCTTCCCATCACCATGCTTGATCCAAGAGTACACTTAGATTATCTCTAACATTTCTGTCTTCTGGGAATACTGCAATTGTTGATCTTCTCATGAGGAATCTCTGACAAGTTTCCAAGGCATTCTGGGATCCCCAGAACGTAATTTGAAAAACAATACTTTAAAACATTGACCCTAGTTTGGTTAATGTGAGTGCAACAAAAATGCAGAGTTGGGTCAAAGCTTCTGTGAGGAGGTGCTATTAGGTTTTGACTCCCCCTTTGGGAAACATATTGATAAGAAGGCACCAAGAGTAGGGAAATTGGAAAGGTGCAAGTTGTAAAATGGAATGAAATGCTAAGTTACTTCCTGTCTCAAGGAAGGGAGAGAGAAAGGAGATGAGTCCCTGAGTTGAACTGCTGTCTGCAGGTGCAAGATTGTGGCTGGGCACAAATTGGTTGGTGGCCAATCTGCCTGTGTGTCTTCGATAGTGAGCAATCAGAAAAAAGGATCAAACAGTGGAAAGAATGGGCAGATGCCTTCATAGTTTGCCCTTGAGCTAAGTACAGTCACCAGTGCTGGTTTTCATAGAATCCTCCTAAAGTGGTTCCAAAAACAGAAAGCTTCCTTAAGGGAGAAACCTAAGTTGGTGTTTCCATAAGAGGTCCTGGCTAACCTGAGAGAAACAACAAACATGGTAGAGAGGCAAGAAGATGGAGAGAGGAGACCAGAGAAAGGATCTAGCTGTAACTGAAGAGAGGGCTGCTGTCCTAGGCATCTATGGCGTTGAGATAGCTTGAAGAAAAGAGACACACCTACAACAGCCTCCTGGGGAATCAAAGAAGCCAAATAATTTTGGTGTCTGGGGGATGCCCATTTATAGGAAAGAGATTTCCTGATGGTTGACAGTTGCTAAGAGAAAGGATAATTTTGTGAGAGACAAGAGTGCTCTTGCATTTTGTAAGAGATACTAAATGACATTCTGGGAGACACTAAATGACAAAGGGACATAAGTAATGAGTTGTTAGCAGCAATAACAAGAAGTTGTCCACTGCAGAGTTGCACAACTGGTCAAACAGGATTTTTTAGCCAATCGGAACACCTTTCCAAGTGACAAAGGGTGCCACATGGGAAGAGGCATTGGTGCTTTTCCAGGGAATGCAAACTAGCATTTAATCCGGTTACCAGTGGAAGAAAATGTTCAAAAGGAAGCCATTTATTCTCACCAGGGTTAATTAATGACTGAACAGAGGCATATGCTTACATTAGACATGACAGAGGTTCCAGGAACTAATTAGGCTTTCACATGCATTTGTTCACCATGTTCTTGCTGTTTAGAGAGGTTGTTTAGCTGAAGCCAAGGTTTTCTTCCTCTGTTACTTTGCACTGTCATTGTGCTCATTGTATGTAGAGCAAAACCAAAGTGGCCACATAGCTCATGAGCCCATGCAGGATTCCAGCTGAACTGAGCTTCCCTGTACCAATTCCCCACAAATCTGCTCTGAAATACTGGGGAATAGCATGGGTGAGAAGTGAGAGTGGGAGGGGCTGTTGGGGGAAGGAGCAATTGGCAGAAACCACCTCCTTCTCCCTTCCAGACTTCCCTTTGAAGAAGCACTTCTGGATCCAAGCTCCTTCCACTTGTATGCATGGTCCATTATTGGGGTTCCAGCCTTATTCCTGATCTCAGCCATCCTGTTGTATTAATTAAGTGAACTAAAATCATCCTCATGATTTGGTTTACCAACCAAGGAGCATGCCACCAAGAATGTCCATGCTATGTGGAAAAACTTTCCGCCAAGCAGTTTGGAGAAAAACCCTTAATCCTGCAATGAAACATGAAAAGAACAGAGGGGGGGGGCATAAGAGCTCTGCTAAACCAAACCAAAACCTTAAATAGTACAGCATCCTGTTTCCCACAGTGACCAAAACAAATGCCTATGAGAAGCCCACAAGACATGTCCTACCATCATTCCCCAGCAACTGGTATCATGCCTAGACCAGGGAGGTAATATATCACCAGCAGGACTTGCAGCCATTGATTGCCTTCTTCATAAAGCCAGGACTTACTGTTTCAGAACCCATGCTGATTTTACATTAGCAAGACTTGTTCTTTTTATATGCTTGATAATTTTATCTTTAATCATGGTTTCACAAATTTATCCAGAACAGAAATTGCAACTTATCTGGGCTTCTTGCATTCCCCCAGATGCCTTTTTTTTAAAAAATTAGTGTTACATTGGCCACTTTCAATTCCTCAGATGTGGAGGCCAGTCTCAGTTACAAGTTACATATTTGTTTGAATATCAAGTTCTATAAGAACTTTCAGAACTCTGTGACTTGCTAATTTTCAATTTGTCAAGAAGGCCTTGTCAACACTATTTGCCTTAGTTCTTCAGACTCCCTTTCTGAAAAGGTTAGTTGAGGCACAGATTCAGTTCTGTACATGGATCTCCTTTCTACAAAAAAAATAAAAAAAAAATGTGTTGCATGGATCCTGCAGATGTGTGCATGGTGTGCTCCTGAATCACTGATACAGTATATGTTTCAGTGGAGGAGTGGATCTACTTGTCATTGGTGGTATTGGCCTGGATACTGAGGGTATTCCACACACAAGGATTTCTGCATCAAGAGCCAAGCATGCAGTCTTGCACCCCCAGCCTTAAACTGATATACTTTCCATGGTAAGACAAATTCAAAGAGACTTTCTTCGAAATAAAACTGCTGAGGTGGAGATGCTGCCAAAGTTCACATCACTTGGCTTGGAATAGAAAGACTTCCTGACATGTAATGTTCACTTTCAATAGAAAGGCAAATATAAACATCTTCATACATCTTTGGTTTGGAATTTAATCCGAACTAGAGAAGAATGTAACTACCCCCCCCCGCCCCAACCACCAATGAGCAGCCAAGATCCTTCGTGGCATCTTATACCTAGGAAGCCAGCAAAAAGTAGGGACTGAGTAGCTTAGAAAGCAAATGCTATTTTAAACCAACTGTGATTTATACAGAATAATTTGCTTTTAAAAAATGGTTAGCATGGTAGATGTATTTTTAGGATGATTAATAGGTTTGCTCTCTAGCTGTTTTGAATTGTGTATTTTATTTTTGGTACAAATTCCGAAAATGTTACATCTTTTCTTAAATGTCCTTTATTTGTTTCTGCATGTTTGGTTCTGCAATAGGCTGTGCCTCTAGTAACATATTAACTTGCTTACTTAACACTATCATTTTGTAGGGCAGGACATCTTACAACTAGGTTATATTCCAGAACATTTGGCACAGCTAAGGTATGAATGTTGAACTTCTTCCCACATAAAGAAAACAATGTCTTGCTTTCAAAGAGATCCTGAGCCATTAATAGCAACTTAAGGATTGATAGGAGGTCCAAATATTACAGCCCATTTGGCGATCATACTTTTTCTCTCAGATATATTTGTGCCTACAATGCATTTAACTGGCATTATTATATATTTGTAAATGAGATTTTATTTCAAGCTTAGATTACTTCTCAACCCCTAACTCCCAACTTACCAGAAAATGTACGGAAAAGTCACTGTGACCAAGAATCTTAATACCTGCCATTTCTCAAGGGGTTGTTCCACGACAGATCATCACAAAACAAAACAAAAATAACTACAACATCTCAGATTTTGATTAACATTTCTATACTGGATTAACTCACAGGTCAAAGTTACTGGTGTGAATAAAAATTCCCTACGCCTTATAACAGAACTTTCCAAACTGTGTGTCGGTTGCAGTGCATAGGTGTGTCGCTTGAATGCTCCCCACACTCTTCCCAGGGCTGGGAAGGGGTTAATTTAACCTCTGGTTTGCTAGTAAAACTGAATTACTGTGTTGTGAAATGTTGCATGTATAAAAAGTGTGTCACCAACATAATAAATTTGGAAAGCTCTGCCTTATAGTTTTTGAGTTGTGCGACTCAAATTAGATCTACTAGACCCAACATTTTAAAGCAATGTGGACTAAAGTTGCTTATGGGGCCCCTCTGGGATTAGGGACCCTGAAACTTAAGCTTCTTAAGTTTCATAGTAGATCCACTTCTTGTCAAGCTATCGAATATTGGAACTAATGGGGATTTATGTAAGATTAATCAACTCTCACTGCACCAAGTAAAGTAAACTATATTATCCACAACTGTAAATCCAATGAACTTTCTTACTCTACTATTTGAAGTAAAATAGACAATTGACTATCATCTAGGTTGGGGTCACCTGGGCCGGTTCACTCCCATGAAGATCGCTCCGTGGGCTGGATCGCGTCTGCGCAGATGCAATTTCCAGTGCCGCGGAAGTGAGCCCCAGCTCTGCGCTGCGCCGGTTTAGCGCAGCATGTGGGGACTCGCCGAGTGGGTAGCTCGGTTCGGGGGCAGCTAATGGGCCATTTAAAAGACTCCCATGGGCCGCTTGTGGCCCATGGGCCGCAGGTTGCCGACCCCTGATCTAGGTTCTTGGAGTGTTCTGTACCTAGCAAACAACAGGAAAACTTCACCAGCTATTACTTACTGCAGGCAGCCAGTGTGCATTTCTCATATAGCCATCCTTCACTTTTTCAGCATCCCAGCTTCTGGCTGAGGATCCTTTCCTGCAGGTGCTGCTTCTGTGAGACTGACATTGCTAATTAGCAGTAGTCTGCGTAGGCAGGTGAATTTGTTGTAACAACGGCTGGCATCAACCCTCAGAAAAGCTGGAAGAAACCTATAGTAAAATTTCAAGCAGCATGGCTATAAAGGATTGCTCTCCTCAAATGGGTGCAACCAATTCAGGCTTATTCCAGAAACAGTGCTGGGTCTGTAATGCAAGGCCATTCTCTTACACTGTTTATTGGATAGGTTATTATAGCATTTTTATTGTCTGATTTTTTTCCATGTTGTTTCAGTGCACTTTTAAAATATTAATATATTACTTCTGATACGTTATTGTGAGCTGCATTGGACTTCCTTTTGGAATGGAAGGCAGCATACTTAATCTGCAATGAAATTGAAATGAAATAGCTTCTACTATAGTCCTCAAATATAAACAACAGCAACATTTGCTTTGCTCTACTAATGGTTCAGTCTTTTCATTTTATTCTTGCCTTTGCTCTCTGCTGGTCCAAGACAGACAGCAAAAGTAACATGTTTACTCTTACCACTCAAAATCAAATCCTTTGTGTGTTTGTCAAAAACTTGTATGTCCTCCTCCTCACTCACAACACTCTACCATACCTGTGTTAAAAGTAGCAGAGGAAGGAAAAGTCATGTGACTTTCACACTCCAGAAAGGTGGGAGTGGGAACTTGAGCAATGGGGCCTTGTCATCAGTGGCCCCACCGTGACTATGGAACTCTCTCCCACCCAGATGTAATGCGCAGATGGCTTTTTCTTTGCAGGCCTTGAAGTGGCCATTAATGGCTCCTCCATTTCAGATAGCTTTTCAGTAAAAAAAAGTGAGATGAGCGCCGCAACCCCATAATCGTCTTTGATTGGACTTAACCATCCAGGGGTCCTTTACCTTTTACCCCAGTGTCTAGTTAACGTTAGTTCTAGCTGATGCAAGTAAGTGACTTATGCGTTCCTTGTCATGTTTGCATGTGTGTTGTTGTCGTGGAAGATATTTAATAGGGCTAGTTCTGGAGTTGCTTTCATTGCCTGTTTCGTTATTTTGGAAATTTCCTGCGCCACTGAAATCCAGATGGACTGAATTTTGGGACATCCCAGTTGCTATTCCTTGCTATACATCCTTTTAAAGCTAGGTATTGTACCTGTAATCCCACTGAGGTGAAAGTGGTTGTGCATGTCTTACGTAAGAAAAGATATAATCTTGTCTTCTCGTAAAACAGTTTTCAGGTGGTTCTTTGAAACCCCTCGAGTATTTTTCTTGGTGGTGCCAATGTTTTAAAAGATTAGCATCTCTCTCAGATCTATTATGATTGTCAGTTCTTTAGTCTGTTTTACCGAGCCTGTGATTTTGTATTAATGGTTAGTTGACTGTAATAAACATTCCTACACTACACAGGAGTGTACGCACTTCCCCTGCCCCCAACCCAAAGAGTTGCCTGCATATTGGAAAGTGGCAGGTGCAAGCAGTACAAAAAGAGGGCACCATTTCTTTCCAATTGGTTACATCTTCAACCTGTACCCAGATTAGCAGAGCAGAGTTAATATTACCATACTCCACACAATTGTTTGTGAAGCCTCCATTTCATTTATGATAAAGATGTTATATTTTAAGAAACTATTAATTAAGCCCGTCTGATTAGTGCCATATGGAGTGTGTTTTTTGTAATGGACACCAAGGCTACAGGCATGAGACTGTACTCCAGTAATGCTTCCTATTTATATGTGACTTTTACTAATATATTTTTTTTAGCCTTAAATGAGTTCGTGTGTTGAGGGAATGTGGTAAACTGGAAGATTGGCAGGCTTCCATCACAAGGCAGTGCTCACTAAATGACCCCACCCACTGATTTGATAAGAGGCATGGAACAGATACATAATTTTTTTCCCTCTTCCCCCTTCTTCTATTGCCATTTGCAGCAGCTTCTAAACTAGAAAACAGAGTTCAGGGCAGAAAGAAATCTATCTTTTATAAAGCCTTTCTGGTAGGTTAGCAGAAACAGTCAGTTGCAGGTTGCCATCTTGTAGGTACCATTTGTCATCTGTGTTCCCTTAGTAGAACAATAAATTGTTTTTAAAGATCAAGAAGTGTCATTAAAATAAAGCTTTTCAGTGAATAGTTTATGCTTACGTTTTCAGTGTAAGTCCAACGGAGTTCAATGGGAGTTACTCCCCGGTAAGAGTGCATAGCATTGCAGCCTTAGGCCCCATTCTTTGTTAGTGATATATGTGCATTCATAACATTTTCGTAGTAAACTCTTTCTACTCCAGCAACCTTACATACATAGTTTAAATAAAACATCTCTATATGAAGTTGAAGCTGTTCAGTGGAGCATGACAGACGTATTAGAATGGCACTGTCATAGTTTGGAGTGCAGTTCATAAGCAGCTGGTGAATCTACTGCACTCCCTCATGTTAGACAAGATTGCTGAAGATTAAAGGCCAGGCCCTCCCTACCTTGCTGCAAGGTGGTAGCTATACTGATTTCTCTGGAATTTTTCTTTGAAAAGTGTCCATTTATTATGGCTCTTCAATAAGATGCCTTGCAGAGAAATTTGGTGTGTGTGTGTGTGTTTCTTGTACCACATGCAATGGATGAGAAATAAAACTGAGCGGTCAGCTCTTAGTTATAAATGTAATGGTGTCCAAAATGTCTTAGGTTGCATTACTGAAGGTTGTCTTTAAAGCCCTATCATTTAAATGGAATTGTCTTGCTTTTTGTCTTGAGAACTCTTGAAAGCCTTGCTGCTTGAACTGTGCTAACAATCGTTTATCAGCAATCATTCACACTGTAAGTTATTGCTGTTTGGGGCCAATTCAAATGTTAACACTTTTCAAGTGGAAAATGTAAAAGGAAAATTCCGTGACACTGTAATGGTCATATTGCATCACCTAGAAGGCGACCTGACTGCAAATAGCATACTGGGCTCAAAACTCCCGTCTAGAAGCCCAGGCCCCCATTGAATTTAGCACTCATGGGTAGTAAGCACTCATGGGTAGTAAGCAGCATACAGGCCAGACCTTGCACCAGGTGGGGCCCGGGATAGCGTTTTAGTAGTGGGTGAGCAGTGGTACTACTTTTGATGGGAGCCAAGCTTCAATTCCATCCACAGTGCCCTACCACCATCTTAATTTACACAGAATGAAATCTCATTCAAAAGAAACACTGTTACCCACCCAATGTTAAAATATCTCCCAGAGAGCCAAGCGAAGATGGCAGTGAGTTGTGTTACTGTCACTCCTGTGGCCACATTGAGGGGCGGGGCGGAGGTACATCATTAACACTATGACAAGCATTCCCTGAACACCTGGTGATTTAATATTTGTATTCCTTTTTTCCAACAACAAATGTTGAGCTCAAGGCAGCTCACAATAATACCAACAACATTGTGGGGGAAACCATTGTAAACACTGTAATATCAAACACAGTTAACATATGAATAACTCAAACAATTCCATAACCCACAAATATCCTGGTAAAAACCGGGACTCCTGTTTTTTCGTGTGAGAGAGTATGGCAGCCATTTCAGGTGCTGCAATCTCACCCTGAAAAAAAGTGTGTCTTTTCGGTTCAGTGAGTCACATGACTTATGCAGGCGCACATCTGGGAAGATGCACATCCTGGTTTTGGCACCCAACTTATTGCAGCTCTGTGCTGGGTGGCATCCCCTCGCTAGGAAGAGGCTTCTATTTTGCTCAGTGCATTCCCCTAGGCAATAAGATATTTCATCATGTTAACTTTATTTTTGCCCTGCAGCTCCCACTCCACTTGATCTGGCTGCAGGGCTGGGCCAAGTCCACCTGCAATCTTCAGGCTCTATATGAAAGGTGGCCCAGCAGAGGCAAAGACCGGGGACATGAAGAAGTGGCTCTGGATTAAAGCTCTGGCTTGATGTTGGTTTATAAACCAGCAATGTGGTCATAAGTCATGTCTAGTAAAGGTAAAGGGACCCCTGACCTTTAGGTCTAGTCGCAGACGACTCTGGGGTTGTGGCGCTCATCTCGCTTTACTGGCCGAGTGAGCTGACATTTGTCCGCAGACAGCTTCCGGGTCATGCGGCAAGCAAGACTAAGCCGCTTCTGGCGAACCAGAGCAGCGCACGGAAACGCCAGAGTGGTACCTATTTATTTACTTGCACTTTGATGTGCTTTCGAACTGCTAGGTTGGCAGGAGCAGGGACTGAGCAGCGGGAGCTCACCCCGTTGCGGGGATTCGAACCGCCGACCTTCTGATTGACAAGCCCTAGGCTCTGTGGTTTAGACCACAGCGCCACCCGTGTCATGTCTAGACAATTGCCTATATTACAGTGAACTTGCTCCCACAGGAGAAGGAACATGAAAGACATTAAGGAGAAGAAACGTGTTTTGACATACCACCAAGGAGAATACGAAGAAGGGGCTCCAGGGCCTGTTAAGAGGAAATAATATAGAGTTTATCCACTATCTTGGATCCAAAAATATCATTTCCACCATAAGATGGACCTTTATCATCATATTGCCAACATTTCAATTTTTTTTCTCACTTCTATTTCATTCTCTCTAATAATTAAATCAAGATTTTAGTTATTATAATTGAAGCACCACTGAAAAATGAGAGCGCCACTGCATTTTCTGTTTAGTGAAGTTTCTTTTCTTTCAGTTGAATTCATTTTTTAACCAATTCCTTTCTTTTTTTGCCACCAGGATAGCAGCCAAGGAGAACGTGAATCTTATGTCACAGCAGAGTTTGGGGATTGTTTTTGGACCGACGCTCCTTCGGCCTGAAAAAGAGACAGGCTCCATGGCAGTGAACATGCTATACCAAAACCAGATTGTTGAGCTAATGTTAACCGAGTTCACCGAGATCTTCAACTGCGAGAAAGACTGACAGACAGAGAGTGTTACTGAATATATTCACATCTGTCTTTGAATCTAATATTTTTACATTTCTGTAAACATCTTTCTGAAACATTTCTTTTCCCCTCAAGTGACAGATGCCTCGTTTTGTGAAAACTTAATGACAATTTTGTCTTTAAATTTCCAAACATTGGAATAAAAATACATTGTCAATATTTGCTTATATGTACTCAACATTAACCCTTTGAATGAATTATTCTCTGCCAGCACCCTCCCCCCCCCCACTCATCCCCAGGGCTTTGCCATTTCGCATGCCTTCATTTTACAGCTGGGATTTGACAATATGGCCAAATCCAGATGAAAGATAGCGTAGAGGCATATGCAATGGCACTCCCACACAAGCAGGGTTGGAGGTTAATGGGTTTAAATTGGCTTTTGGAACAATTAAATTGGTGTAGTGGTGCAGTCTATCACTTAATAACAGGTATGTACACTCAAAATAATTTTGTGTGGAAAATGATCACGTTGAATGCTTCTTCTCATTGATGAAAGCTACAGGTTCAGAACATTGTCACAGATTTTCACACAGGCCTATAACAAAAACTCAGCCTAAATCATCATAGGTTGGGGGTGCTATTAATCCCTGAGCCTCATTGTTTCAAATGCAACAGCAGCAGTACATCAAGTTACCCAATTGCTCATTTTGAATACAACATCCATTTTGAATTTTCCAACACTTTATCCGACTTTGCTCTTTCCCCAGCTATGTCATGTTTTGTAGAAATTTTTATTATGCTCCCGAAGATGCTTTATTGGTGAACTGCATTAAATTCATCTAGAAAGAACTTTTTTTAAAGCCTTTTCATATGCCCTTAGGATTACTTGGCTAGACTTGAATCAATTTATACATTTGATGGTTAGTTTCAGTTGTCATGGATAAACAAAAGGGTAACTGTCTAGAATATATCAAATATTGTTTTATTCTGAAATGTATGTTTCCAGCTATACACATCCCCTACCCTGTTTTGTAAAAGTATTCCGCTGATAAAATGTAGACTTATGTTTGACAGCTTTTTAATCAAGTTCAAAGAGAATAAATAAAACTAATCCAGTGTGGTAAAAGAGTCCGCCTGGCTATCGATTTGTTCATAAAATGGAAAATAAACCATGTAAATAAAATGTGTGAAAATGCAGATCTAGAAGCAAATATTTTGAGCAATTAAAACCCCCCCAAATATAGGATTAATGCATAAATCTGCTGTGTACGAGAGATATGTCTCAAGTATCAAATCTAATAGTCAGGAATTACAATGTCATTGTTCAACACCGTTTCTCAGCCTACTATGTTGTTAAGCAGTTGAAGCTGTGTTTTAAAATGATCATCAAGGAAAATAAATGTACAAAGATGCTGCTGCTTCATTAAACAACTACAAGCACCAGGATTAATGGGTAAGATATGCAGAATCCACAAGTGAAAAAGGACTAAGCTATTGCTGAAGCAACCACAACGTTAGTAAAGAACGGTGAGAATGAAGAAAAAGACACTAAGCAGTAGCCAGTCAGAACAATTCAAGGGAAAGAAGTAAAACTTTAGGATACACATGTTTCAGTTGTAAGATGTCTCAGGGTTGGGGATTCATGGCATGATTACCTTCTTGCTGAACATGTGCATGGTTCTGTCATTCTTGGCAATGTTTAGTATCGACTAGAAGGAGGGGGTGTTTTTGTGGCTGGAATCAGATACTGACCCCAAGAGGTTGTTAAATTACCTATTTATTTGAAGATAGGTCATAAAATTTATATACTGCTTGATTGGGATGGGGGTGGGGGAACCAACCCTCAAAGCAGTTTACAAGACAAATCAATAATATTGTGTCCAAAAAGTGTGTACTGACTCACTGAACTTCCACTTCCCCCCGGACAGGAATTAAATCAGAAAGAATTGGACATAAGAATGTTCAGAATATCAGCCGAACTGCAGTGCTCATGCCAGAAATTGAATCTTGGCTTTCCCATGGGCTGACATAAAGCATGGCTAAAAGAGAGGCATCCTATTGGGGTGAGGGGAGAAGCCAGGGCAAGCACAGGCTGTCATGGGAGGAAATTAATAGTTCAGGGCCTGTTTAGGAGAGAGTCGGGAAAACAAGGCAGCTTATGACTCTGTGTCCATAATGTACTCACACCTGCCCTCAAAATGCTTCATTTCTGACCAAACTCACACACCACCACCAGCATCTACAGGCATACCAGTGTGTGTGGGGGGGGGGGTGTCCTTGGCAGGGTAAGTTCTCTCCAGCCACTGGGCCTCAGAAGAAGAAGAA
Organism: Darevskia mixta; assembly: GCA_034641385.1. Classification (NCBI taxonomy): domain Eukaryota; kingdom Metazoa; phylum Chordata; class Lepidosauria; order Squamata; family Lacertidae; genus Darevskia; species Darevskia mixta. Next base: position 17,468,895 of record JAWWNH010000001.1, read on the forward strand.
GGTGGTCCCCCCCCCAAAAAATAGTAATTTGATTCCGTATACCCCCCTAACTTATTGCAACAACTTTCATTCAGTGTTTGTAAAATGTGAACTGGCCAGAGAGATGGGCATTCTTAGGGCATAATCATATATGTAGTACAGAGAAAGGAGGAGGCACCTGTCTTCCTAGCATGCAGCCTTACAGGCCTCTGTCTGGCCCTTGGCACTCTCCCCAGGCCACATCTCTTCCTCCCAGGCCACACCATGCGCTGGCCGTGCCCCATGCCTGGCTGAAAGGTGTTCTTGAATTCTAATAATGTATCCTGCTTGCCTGGATGGAAGGGGGGTGTGTGTGTGTGTGTGTGTGTGTGTGTGTGTGTGTGTGTGAGAGAGAGAGAGAGAGAGAGAGAGAGAGAGAGAGAGAGAGAGAGAGAGAACACCTCTACGTCTTCCATGGCTAGAATATAGTAAACCCCCTACCCATGATGACGTGCACCTTTTGTGCACCAAACAAAACGTGAGGTCTAAAATAGGTAAAGGTAAAGGGACTCCTGACCATTAGGTCCAGTCATGTCTGACTCTGGGGTTGCGGTGCTCATCTCGCTTTATTGGCCGAGAGCCGGCGTACAGCTTCCAGGTCATGTGGCCAGCATGACTAAGCCGCTTCTGGTGAACCAGAGCAGCGCACGGAAATGCTGTTTACCTTCCCGCCAGAGCGGTTCCTATTTATCTACTTGCACTTTGACATGCTTTCGAACTGCTAGGTTGGCAGGAGCAGGGACCGAGCAATGGGAGCTCACCCCGTCGCAGGGATTCGAACCGCCGACCTTCTGATCAGCAAGCCCTAGGCTCTGTGGTTTAACCCACAGCGCCACCTGGGTCCCTGAGGTCTAAAATGCTAATGGATAACAACACTGCTATTTTTCTAGAAAAAGAGGTGTCGGAACTCACCATGAACATCTTCCTTGTTCTCTTATAATGGCAACGGCACCCACCTGAGAAGTGATGAAACTGAGTTCCGGCAAGTTCCAGCTGGAAAAAAAAAGCCCTGGGTAATAAGTAATTTTACAATTGGGTTTCATATGCAGAAATGTTGATTGTGCAGAAATGCTTCTGTGTTTGTTCTTTCCCCTTTGCACTGGCAAACACCATAGTCTGTGAACTTGCTCCTCTTCTCTTGTTCTCATTAGCTATTGGGAGTTGCTTAGATAACTGCAGGCAGGATTGAGCCTACAGTTCTGCTAATGAGACAAAAGTATCAGTTTACATCCCTGCACTAATTAAATATGTGATATTATAGTTAGGATTGCTATTTGGTCTAGTACTGTTATGATAGTACATATGATTAGTATTGTACTGTGTAGTGAAGCATGTTATCTTCACAGCCATCAAGAGCACAAGTGGCTCCTTGAGAAAGCCACATGACTTAATGCTCCTGTCTGCTGTTTCTTTCTCTCTCTCCCCCACCCCGCTCTTCCCCCTCTATGTGAAAACATTGCCTTGATGCAAAGGTGTGATTCTTCATCAAGTGCCCAATGGGGGTGTTTCATCCAAACTCCAGCCACATGATAATCTTGTCTCAACATGAAGTAGCCTTAAGCATGAAGGAAGGTTTATATCTCATACATTTTTAATCCTACTCTAGCAAGTGTAACTTATTACCTTTATATGTTAAATCCCTCTATGTTCTAAAGCTTATTGATATCAAGGAAGGAAGCTTCGCTGGTTGTTATAACCCCGAGCCTCCTTAAGATCACTAACTTATCTTCCCCATCCCATCCCATTTCTTTCCTCTGGTTCTACTTTCGCAGCCACTAACGTGGATTTAGAATCATCACTCCTTGCTTACAAGGCACAGTTTTAAGGTTATTTAATGTGAAGCAGTTCTTATCACCCTTTCGTTTCCCTTAAAACGCAGCGGTAAATGCAATGGGCCCCCCTTGCTTTCAATAATGATTCATGAAACTATTTCAGTGGCAGAGACAAAACAATAGCCCACAGACATTTTGAGCGTTAAAACAGAGGGCAATTCATCAACCCGCATTCTTTCTGCCATTTTGTCAAGCTGCCCATGGGTTTGGATCAGGGGTTCTTAGTTTTGGCCCAAGTTCTTCCATTGCTCTCCTGGGCCTTTTTTCTAGAAAAATTGGTGCCAGAAGTTGTTGACCTTTCTTTAGGGGAAGCACCCAGCCAAAGATGTTGCTCTCAGTGTTGTAGAGAACCACACATGGCTTAGGCTATGTAGCGTAGGCATAGGCAACCTAGGGTCTCCAGATGTTTTGGGACTACAATTCCCATCATCCCTGACCACTGGTCCTGTTAGCTAGGGATGATGGGAGTTGTAGTCCCAAAACATCTGGAGAACCAAGGTTGCCTATGCCTGATGTAGTGTATGGGAGGGTGAGCTGATCACACCCTAAAACAAAGGAGATAATGTTTTCAAGGCCCATAAGAACATAAGGGAGTCGTATGCTCCCTATAACCAGCCACAGTCAACAATTTGGCTGCAGCTCTTCGAGACAGTTGAATTTTTTGAGCACTTTTCAAAGGCAGGTGGGTGGATACCAGGAAGGCAGTTTCCTATGTTCCTATTTGTTTATTGATGGAAAAGGGTGAACCCACACTGCAACGCGTTATCCTTCTCCACTCAAACACTACTTGCTAGGACCCATTTTCTTTTACCTAAATTACAGAAGCTGAGGGGGAAATATAAATATACTGGAAGACACCTTCAACACAGCACAGGTATATGTTCTGTCCCCAAACTGCTTTTCTTTTTAACCACGATTCCCAGTGAGCTTTCCTTTCTGAAACCATAGTGCTATAAAGTATTTATGCCAGCTTACGATTTCTTCTTCTTGCACTAGTATCTTTTTTATATAAAAAACCCCCAACCCTTATTAAAAATGCAAAAGGACTTTAGAGGTACTCTGCATATTCAGCGGTGTCTGTGTGTGTGTGTTTGGGTGAGTGAGAGAGACATCAACAATAAATGAGCCAGCTAAACAATAAAGAAAGATCTCTTATCCCGTGGCGCAATGAATGTTTTATTAATAAATGGTTTCCTTTCTTATTTCTCATAGAACCATGTTTTGGAGTCAATTGCTGTGGTCCAGAAAATTCTTTTCTGATGGGTGTCAGAGGCCAAATGCCACTCTTAAGTGCTGCCTAATTAATTTTGTACTGCCGATCCACATGTACATTCCTCTGCATGCATATATCTGCTGCTTCCATTGAAATAGGGCAACCGGCACACTCTTAGGTGCAGCCCCTGCCCCCAAGATAAAGACAAAAGCATTTAGTAGAGCCATACCGTGTTGCAGACTTTCAGCAATGGTACAAAAATGCATTTCAGCTTCTATTTTTGCTTCAGCATCCGTATCAGCTGCATTTTTCAAATGCTGGGGACGTGGCTAACATTTGCCTGTTAAAGATAACAACAGAAAGATGCTGAGTGTTGTTCTAATTCTCGAGTTTGATCATTTTAAATGTGACAGCTCCCCTTCCCATACTTAATCTAGCCAGGTGAACTTTAAGGGGGTGGGGGTGGGTCTGGGGAGAGAGCGCAGAGCCACATCTAGAGACCTCATAGGCTGCATTAGTTGCCGTGGGTCAGAGATTCCCCATCACTTACCAACCCCGCCCCCCAATCATTTAAACTGGGAATGCCAAGAACTGAAACTTTCCCACTCCGTGTGCATTTCACTTGCTCTATCACTAAGCTACACATCCCTCCTTCCCTAATGTTTTAAGGCACTGAAAAGGGCACACTCATTTAAACAAATGGCAAGTTGAGCCTAAATCCTGATGGCATTTTTATTTTATTTTAAAGGAATTGGTAAAGTTTACCAAAGTATAGCCATCAGCTAGACAAGACTACATTTGGTGCATTTTTCATGGGGCAATGATATGGGGACTGGACATGGGACACTTATTTTTTATTTCCTTTATCAATTAAATTTATATACTGCCCTCCTTCTGAAGACCACAGGGCAGTTTACAATATAAGAACACATAAATATGTAACAACATGACCACCACACACACTGTTTAAAAGGTCATACAGTGGGACCTCGACTTATGAAGATAATGCGTTCCGACGCGATTTTCGTAAGTCGAAAACATTCGTAAGTCGAATCCCCATAGGAATGCATTGAGCGAAAAAAATTCGTAAGTCGAAAAAATCCTATTCAAAAATTCGTAAGTCGAAAAAATCCTATTAAAGCGTCCGCGACTTCCTTTCGGAAGTCGAAAAATTCGGTTGTGGCGGCCATTTTTTTTCTTCCGGAAGTCATTCGTAACTCGAAAAATACGTAAGTCGAGTTGTTCGTAAGTCGAGGTACCACTGCATATAGTTTAATTAGCCAAAGGCCTGGTTATAGAGAAATGTTTTCACCTGGCACCTAAAGCTATGTAACAAAGGTGTCAGGTGAGCCTCCCTGAGGAGAACACTCTACCAGCAGGGAGCCACCACAGAAAAGGCCATTTTCATGTTGACACCCTCCGGGTCTTGTGGAAGGGGCATATGAAGAAGGGTCCAGATTAGTTTATATGAGGAGAGGCGGTCCTTGTGGTATTGCAGTCCTGAGCTGTTTAAAAGACTGCATGAGGCCTCCTCCCTTTTTTGGGGAAGAGTATAGCTGGCCTTTGCTTTACTCAGAAGTAAGACCCACTGAACCCAATGAGCTAACTCCCAAGTGAACATGCATGAAACTACAGCCAGGCTGAAATTATATGTACAATGGGAATGATTCCCATGGAGCACAATGAGATTTAACTTTTATACATAGATCAGATCAAACTTTAATCCCTATTCTGTGACTTGTGTGCATTCTCTCTTTAGCCTAAAACATGACCTCCCACATACACGTGTGGGGTTTTTTTAAATAGTGCAAAATAATATGTTGATCTAGTGTGTAGGTGTGCAGATAGAAACAAAATGGGGATCAATATGCTTAAAGACAGGGCCTCTGTTTGTGGTGCTAATTCTGTGTTCATAAAAAGCACATTAGTAAAGTGTCTGCCCTACACTGTAATGCCTGATCTTCTCCCCATAGATTGTCTCTTTCAGCGCCCTGTTAACATCTACTTTAACATACCATCTCGTATTATATTGAAATGAGATCTGGCACTTTTGGGGTCCTGTGCAAGATGAAAAAATGGGTCTCCAGCAGTCTTCCTCTTAGACATAATTGAAAAAGAGGCAGGCACAGGGGCATGCTGTGATTCACGCTGCCAGACAGTGATCTTGAATCATTCAAATTATGAGAATACCGAGACAGCTGTGCGCAAAAAAGATGACAATTTGCCATACTGTTGTTGTGAAAATGAAAATTTGAATCTAGTGGTTCAGTATGAAATTGGAGGAAAAGCAACCCTACCCAGTTATGCTGGGATCTTTCAGTAGGCTATATGTTCAGAAAGTTCAATGATAATCCCCCACCCTCACCATTGTTAGATACATTAGACCCCTGCAACTGAAGGAGGATCCAGTGGGAGGTATTGCGCTGTAGATAGCTTGTTTGGGCTTTTTTGTGGGGAAGTGTCATAGCTGACCCAGGTTGACTGGAGTACCCATAGATCTTTCCATCAGCCTTGCTTAGATCATGAAGATTTAAGCTTTCGTTGGGGTTATGTTGCTGATCCACAGCATTGATGTGTATCCTCTACAAGACAAGACAAAATGGAAGAGGGAAAGCCTTGGGGAAATGAATGGAATAGGCCTGCACAGGTGGGCATTTAAATGGTCGTAATTTGCAATATGGAAAGCATATTATTTGAAAGCACCTGCAATCCGCAAAGAGGAACTGTTAGCCTATGGGGTTAACACAGTACAGCTGGGGTCCTAATCTGACCCATTAGAATAGTTCACCCAAGACACGCCCCCCTGCCCAACATCTTCTGACATATATAAAGTCAGGTGTGGAACAGGTAAAGCGGTGGATTCCTGCCTAAAGTAGGGTTTGAACGCACCATCAAACAACTGATCACTGGCCGCCAGCAGCAGCAGCAGCAACACAACAACAACAACAACAACAACAACAACAGGCGATTCATCTCTCAAATCATTTCCATCATATATACCCAGGGTATCCCATGTGGAACCCTCCCAAAAAAATTCAGCTACAATTGTCATCATTCTTGATCACAGGCCCTGCCAACTGGGGGCTCCAAAACAGTTGGTGGGGGCAGGCTGGGGCAGGCTGCCTTAATGCCTGTTTGGGGCACTGTGAATTATTATTATTTATGTGTTCTATCTATATCTCACCATCAAGTTCTTGTATTCACACCACCCAAAAGAAAGCAACGTTAAAAGAGAGAATGCAGGGACATCGGCGCTTTGCTAGGAAGACGGTGACCTAGAAACGGAAGCACCTCCGATAATGCAAGAAAGTCCAAAAAGGGGCTCTTTCACTATGCCTCAGCATAAAAACAGGTACATGGAGGGGACTTCCCAGTCGTGTCTGTTGAAGCTAAAAGTGCCAGCCATTCTCTGCACCCTGCCAGCCTGGCTCTCCCCTATTTAACAGTAATCAGTTTTCAGGTCACAGTTGCTAGGACTGGAAACTCCAAGATGACTTCAAAAGGGCAAATTGCTAACCAAATTTTCCACACTCCCTTTTTCTTTTACCGGGCTATTACTGAAAGAATGCAGGTATTAAAAGAGAGTGTTTCCTGTATACAATGCCGTTAATTAGAAAGCCGGGGTGGAAATCGGGGTAGACATAACTCTTTTAGACAGGTATCAAAAATAATCCCCTGATCCCCATGGATTCCAGCTGCACGGAAAGGAGAGTGATATAAAAGATTCTTGGGAAGCATGAAGTCTGGTTGCTGTTGTTTTCGCAGGCCTTCGCCAGGTGTCTCCGGCACATATAAATAAGCCCGTGCGCCCTCCCCCCCCTGCTCTTTTGCCAGCTCTGCTCCTCTCTCCTTTCTGCTCTATGGTTCCCACATGCCTCTCCAACCCAAATGAAGAGAGCAGTGGTGCAGAATCCTGAGGTGGAGCATAAAGGTTTCTTTCCCATACAAAGAGAGGAGGGTTTGTGCATTGGGAAGGCAAGGAGAACAAAAAAAGGAGCAGGCACCACGGACTGAATGGAACTTTCCCTAAGCTCCTTATCAATAAGCTTAATAAGGGTCTGTGCAATTTACCGATGGCCACAACACAGCAACAACTGAGCCTGGGCTATAAAGGAAGCACAGAGGCCGCGGTCTTTATCGCTTTTCATGGTCCACCGCACGGAAGTCTCTTTTACCCTCCCCCCCCCCAAAAAAGACTAAGCATGGGTTCATGAGATTGGCCTCAATAAAACCCTCCGCTTGCTATTCTTCTCCTACCTGCCCTTGTTAAGCAGATTAATGGCTATTCCCTTGGATTTGATCCACTAGTCCCTTTGTAAGGGTAGCAGCAATACTCAAGATTCCCCCCCCTTAATATACATTTCTTCCCACCCCCCGGCTTGGGTTTAATTTTGTTATCCTCAATCGTATGCTTGATTCGGGAAGGGGGGTGCGCGAGCGCTGGAGATAAATATTCCAAACTTCCCTCTTCTGTAAAATCCATGTCATATCAAAAAGGTGACAAGAGGGGGAAAAGTAATTAGTGAGTTCACAGAGTTCAGTAGAAAAGTTAAAATAGAGTAACACATTACTTTTTATGTGAAGATTTCACAAGACAAATCTTGCCTGTGTTTTAATTGCATGTGACCCTGGCAGTCCCACTCTGAAATGAAGTGCCGTAAAATTAAAGATGACAGACGCTCAAAACAAGTCTTGTGATCTTGATTAAACTACAAAGACCACACTTTCTCTCTGCTGCAACTCAGATATGATGGGCTGTTTTATTTGGGGAATTGCTTCATTAATGCTTTCTTTGACTAGACATGTTTATTATTATTATATATATATATATTTAAAATACTGAATATGGTGATATCTTGCATAGCTAAATAAAGTCCAAAAGGCACATTAAAAATTAGGAGTCTTTAAATAACACCAAGACCTGAATACTTCTGTTCAAAAATTCCCATAATCTTTATTATATGATATGGGCATGTAGGATACATATATTGATGATGAACAGTAGATCAGTGGCAGAGCACTGGCTTTGCCTGAGGAAGGTCTCAGGTTCAATCCCCGGCAACTCCAGGTAGGCTTGGAAAAGTTCCCCTCTTTGAAACCCTGGGGAGCTGCTGCCAGTTAGTGTAGACAGTACTGAACTAGATGGACCTATGATCTGACTGAGTATAAGGGAGCTTCCTAGGCTCCTACTTAAATGAACCTCTTTATTTTACTCCTTCGGGGCTTCCCAAGTACAGAAAAAGGAAGGAAGGAAGGAAGGAAGGAAGGAAGGAAGGAAGGAAGGAAGGAAGGAAGGAAGGAAGGAAGGTGGCAAGAATACATCTTTCCATAATAAATAGTGAATGGCCTTTGATTTCATTTTCTATGTGTTTTTACATATACAGTCGTACCTCAGCTCCCAAACGCTTTGGGAGTCAAATGTTCCGGCTCCCGAACGATCGAAAACCGAAAGTAAGAGTTCCGGTTTTCAAACGTTCTTTTGGAAGCTGAATGTCCGACAGGGCTTCCACGGCTTCTGATTGGCTGCAGGAGCTTCCTGCAGCCAATCAGAAGCCACATTTCTGAAGTCGAATGGACTTCCGGAATGGATTCTGTTTGACTTCCGAGGTACGATTGTATAGATAATAATGTCAACCACTATGATTGTTACGATATAGTGGTATATAAACATTTTACAAATAAATAAAACAAATATATCATATAAAGTGAGTTGTAAAAAAGAAAGGAAAAAAAGCCTGGTCCATTGCTATGCCTTTAAAGGTTCTTTTGATGTGTAGAAATAAGGTGATGTTAGTTATAGCCTAGAAATTACTTTTTGGTTATTTATAGCATTAATTATTAAGGATATTAACGATAGGCGTGCCTGGCGTGCTCTGGTCCATGGGGTCACGAAGAGTCGGACACGACTGAATGACTGAACAACAACAAGCATTAATATATTTACCAGTACTTTTTTGTAGTATTACTTTCCGCAATTACCCACAGATCAAATAGTTGATAAAAGTACAGGATCAGGATCTTGGAAGGGAAAAATATATATACCCTCCCTTACCAGTAGGCTTTGTTTAGTGAATAAAATTAAATACAGAAAGATACATTTGTCCTTTGTAAACCACTTAGAGGTTTTTGTGGAGGTTTTTTTTTTTAACTGAGCAAGTGGTATACAAATTTTGTTCATTAAGGTAATAAAGATAAAGATCATTTAAAAAACAATCCAATCTATAACCCAAGTCAACTATAGTACTTGACTCTGGCTGTAAAAATACTTGCTAGGAAGTAAGCTTCCCTGGACATTAGACCTTTTTAGGCACTCCAAACAGGGGAAAGGAAATAAGGAGGGAGGGAGGGAGCAAGGACAAACACACTAGCTTCATCCCTCCATCACTGCTTCTGTTGCCTTCCAAATCATGGAAGGTGATTGTCTGCAGCGGGTAGCCTTATTCATCTGCAGGTGTTGCCCACACATTTCAGAACCCCAATTACATAGGGTTCTGTTATGCAGGTGGGAGGGGAGCATCCACAGGTATAAAGGCTCCACAAGACCGACGGTCATCTTCTATAGCAGTGGTTTTCAACCCGTGTGCCTTGAAGGATGGTCAGGCAACACTGGCCTCTGTCCCTCTTTCCTTCCCTCCCTCCTCTGATGCCCTCTCATGTCCTTGCCTCCCAAAGGTGTGCACAGCTGCTTGTTGAAGCAGAGGCTACCCGGAGGACCTCCAAGGAGAGGGAAGAGGAGAGGAAGCTAAGGGAACACTCCACAAGTGAGGGTGTTCGAAAAAGGGAAAGAGGCTGCCAGCTCTGCAGGCAAGGGGTGACATAACTGGGCTCCTGAGCCCCACAGGGGTGCTGCAGAAAGAATGTAGTTGGTCATCAAGGGAGCCATGGACCCAAAAAGGTTGAAAATTTCTGTTCTACAGGTTTGAAAGTGATGGAACCAGTGAGGGAGACGGACAAGATAGCACACTTTATCACTGTTTGGAATACCTGAGGTCTACAGTAGGACTTAGTTATGAGCAAACATACTGTTCATTTCTCTCTCTCCCTCATTCTCCCCAACCCTCCCCTTGAGTTCAGTGGGGCTAAACTGGCTAATGTCAAAGGTGTTTTGGTGTAACCAGGTGGAGAATCAGACTGTTAATTAAAACAACTATACCATTAGTTATAGTTGTTTTAATTAACAGCCTGGTCTAGGTTGATTCATGGATCAACCACTTAAGACTAGACAATTCATCAGTGTACGTTATGTATTGTCACTGCTAATGACTTTCAGTCTGAGGAAGTCAAAGATGCCAAAAAAAATAAACAAAAGAGCCCACCCTTGTTTGGTTAATGAGGCTGAATAGTAAAATAATACCTGGCACTTGCTACTCACAATGTATTATTGATGTTAGTGAAATCATTGCCTATATTTAACCAAGTCATGCAAGCTCTCCCTTTAATTACACAGTTGCTTAAATCTATTAATAAATACACTTAAGTGCCCAGCTGCACACATTTCTATGGGAAATCAATGGGACTTAAGTATGCATATCTGGGTGCATGACTGCAGCCAATGACTCTTTTTTAGAATTAAAACTACAAGCTGAATCTTCAGTAGAAGAACTGGGAGATGGCTGCTACTACACATAGCTGTTTTGTATAGAAGACATAGGCTTCTTGTAGCACTAGCTAGCAACTATGGCTTATCTCCAGCACAGCAATGATGTGTTCAAGCCAGCTTTCCATCCACATTCTTTAATAAGTACCGGTAAGTCTTCCATCATTCTTATGTGTGCACCGTCAATGCTGATGGCATGGAGACTCACTTGCTAAACTCTGAAGCATTTCAGGAAAGCACCATCATTCATTCATAGCACTGCCATGTTCACAGATCCCCTAGCCAGAGTTCCTGCAGACTGAACCAGAAATATGGGGATGTAAACTGACCGACAAATTGAAACTATCACAGAGACAAACAAAGGAGGACACCTTCACCCCCATGTGGCTCCCCTTTATCACATACACAGGCCAACAAGAAAATGACTGACCCTCCTACAACATACA